>MU695486.1:192577-206122 GCA_026770625.1 Nicotiana glauca
TGTGAAATATATAAAGAGTGACTTGGACAAACTTTAGGGGGAACTTGCATATAGGCCCGTGGCGAGACCGAACGATGTCCCGCAGGCACCAGGAGCTTTAATGTATTCATTATTGCCATTTGAGTCTGTATTTCCTTTTCCTGTCAATTGTTTGCGTCCGCATTTTTCTTTTCGCTAAGAGTCTGTCAGTTGATTGAGTTTGTATTTCCTTTTGATAGAATAGTTAATGGTGGAGTCTGTAGTTCGTCTTTTCCTCAGAGTCTAATAGTTTGAGTCCTTGTAATCAAAGTATTAGCTATCAATAAAATTGAAAATCCCAAACATTTTGCTTCCATTTTACATTCATTTGCACGAACTACGCTCGGTCTGATTCATGCGGGGTCATGATACGTAGGAAATATCCATAGGATTCGACCATAACCATATGAAAAAGAGAAAAATAAAAGAGACAAGAAAAAAAAGAAACAAAAAAAAGCGGAAAAACAAGAAAAAGAGGGGGGAAACAAGAGAGAAAAAGAAGAACAAAAAGAGAGAAAATAAGAAACCAAACGAAAGAAACAATGGCAGAACAAGAGGGAATGAGAAAATAGGAACAAAGGAAAAACAAGGGCAAGGGGAAAGAAATAAAATAAAAGTTGCAATCGGGAATAAAGAAAGTTGGGATGATGCAAGCAGTCGAGCAAATGCATAATAGAAACCGTCAACTGCTTAGGTGCATTCATTCCCCAAATGTGCGGTTATTTATTTGTCAATGCTCTAACCGCTAACAATGTTGTTGTTGATGATGAGTTCAGGCAAATGGTTAAGTTGACTGGCATTCTGGCAACCCATCCATACAACACCCGCTCTAAGGATACATCAAAAATGGTCAACCAAGAGCTAGAAGCAAGCGTTGTCGACCCGTTTAGGGAAGAAGAAGTAGCGGATGTTAACGCCATGAAAGAGGAGATGTATAAACTGAAGCAGCAAATGGCCGAGATGTACCAGGCCTAGGCAAAGGGACACCCACTACCAGCCTATCCTGCTAACCCTGCCTACATCCCACCATTAGCTCAGCCACAAGATCCTCCCACAGTGAACTCCTCTCCGGCCTACCCTACCTACTAGAAATACTACGCAACCACTTCCCAAACACCACCACCTCCACCACCCAAACAAATCCCATGCCCTCCACCACCAACTACTCCTGTATTTGTGGCTCCTCCACCCGCCGCACTACATAGATCTTCTAGTGAACCTCTGTTCCAAACCCAGGAAAACCACTATTACCGACCTGAACCCACCTTCAAACCACCGGAACCATACTCTTACACTCCCCGTTTTGATCTCTCAGCTGAAGAAGAGAAGCCTCCCAAAAACCCTGAGCAGGAGGAGATGATACGAAAGGTGAAAAGCTTAGAGCAGTCATTCAGAAATATGCAGGGTCTAGGAGGACAGGTGAGTGTGGCCTACAAGGACTTGTGCTTGTTCCCCGACGTCCAGTTACCTGCGGGATTCAAGTTACCCAAGTTTGATCTGTATAATGGACATGGTGATCTGGTATCCCATCTGAGGGGATTTTGCAGTAAGATGGGAGGAGCTGGGGGAAGGGATGAGTTATTAATGGCGTACTTTAGTCAAAGTCTCAGTGGGGCAAGATCATGCTTGATGGTACACTTGGGATGATTTGGCCCAGGCATTTGCAGGCCACTTTCATTATAATCTCGAAATAGTCCCGGACCATTTATCACTGACCAAAATTGAGAAGAAGTCGGGGGAAAGCTTCAGAGAGTACAGTTTTCGGTGGAGAGAACAGGTAGCAAGAGTCGATCCTCCAATGAAGGAAAGCGAGATGGTTGATTACTTCCTGCAGGCTTTGGAGCCTACCTACTATGGTCACTTGGTGTCAGCAGTGGGAAAAACATTCAATGAGCTAGTGAAAATGGGAAGTATGGTAGAAGAGGGTCTCAAGTCCAACAAAATTATGAGTTATTCAGCAATCAAGGAAACTACCCAGGCCATTCAGAGCGGCACTGGAGGGGCATTGGGAAAAAAAAGAAAGAAGATGTTACAGTAGTGGAATCGAGAGCTTTGTCCAGGGGTCCATCGCCATATTATCACGAACCACGACCACATCCCCAAACGTACCCACACACCCCATATGGCCTACCGTAACACTACTACCCACCCCCTGTCCCCCATTTCTCTGTCCACCATGCCCAAACGTACCCCCAACCTCCTACCCATGCACAATGGCATGCACCTACCTCACAAACTACTTACCCAACTCAAAGTACCTACCCACCCCCGAGAGCTTACAGAAACCCCACTGGACCCGGTTTTCGACCTAACCCTATTTCCAAAAATGATAGGCTGCAAAAGAAGAAGACCTTCACTTCGTTGGGAGAATCTTACACCAGCTTATACCACAGATTGAGACAGTTGGGCATGTTGAGTCCGATTGAACCCAAAGTGCCAAATCCTCCCCCAAGGAATTTGGACCACTCGGTGAGTTGCGAGTATTGCTCGGGTGCTCCGGGACATGACACAGAAAAATGCTGGCATTTGAAAACGGCCATCCAGGAGCTCATTGATACCCTCCGAATTGAAGTGCAGGCCCCAGAGATGCCTAACATCACTCAAAATCCATTGCCAACCCATCACGAGACCCATATGATTGAGTTAGTGCAAAAGGGAGAATATAAGAGGCCTTCACAAACCGTGATGATGATCAGGGCCAGTGAGGACAGGTCAAATGAGAAACCAACCAGTGGGAGAGCATTGATCAAGGTAGAGTAGACAGTTAGCGAACCAGTAGTGGTGATAAAGAAGGATCCTTTGAGCAATGTTGCAGTAAAACAAGAATCAGCTAAAGTGACAGTGCTGGGGGTAGCAGTCAAGCCCGTTGTGATCGTGAAAGGGGATCATACAGAGCCGGTTATCATCAAGCCAGTGACTCAGTTACCAGTATTCAGTGAAAAGGCCGTCCCATGAAATTACGGCCAAGTGACTATGACGTACAAAGGGAAGGAAGTTAAAGAAGAAGTTTGTGAAACCCATGGGCTGACTCGTTCAGGGAGATGCTTTGCCCCTGAAGAGCTGAGAAAAGCCAAAATAGCCAAAGATAATCCAGCACAAGTAAAAAGGGCCGTAACTGAAGAAGAGGCAGAAGAATTCCTGAAGAAGATGAAGGCGCAAGATTACTCCATTGTAGAACAGTTGAGGAAAACCCCGGCACAGATATCATTGCTATCTTTAATGATCCATTCGGATGAGCATCGACGGGCGTTGATGAAGATTCTGAATGAAGCCCATGTTCCTGATAAGATCTTTGTGAATCATTTGGAGAAAATAGCAAACAAGATTTTTGAGGTCAACAGGGTTACATTGATGATGAGATGCCTTTGGAGGGTACTGAGCATAATAGAGCACTCTACCTCACGGTGAAATGTGAAGAATCTGTGGTCACCCGGGTGCTTATTGACAACGGGTCCAGTGCAAACATCTGTCCTCTCTCCATCCTGGAAAAGTTAAAAGTGGATAGTGAGAGAATCCACAGGAATAGAATTTGCATACGGGGATTTGATGGAGGAGGAAAGGACACGGTTGGGGATATCGTGTTGGAACTGACGATAGGACCAGTTGAATTTACTGTGGAGTTTCAGGTGCTCGATGTGGCTATTTCTTACAATCTCTTATTAGGCTGACCTTGGATTCATTCAGCAAAAGCAGTGCCATCCACCTTGCATCAGATGGTCAAATTCGAGTGGGACCGGCAGGAAATTATGGTGCATGGAGAAGATAGTTCGTGTAATACCATTATGCCTTTCGAAGAAGCTGAGGATGACAAAGGTCCATGGGTTTACCAAGTCTTAGACATAGTATCAGTTGAAAAGATCCTGGAAGGAGAGTGTATTCCTGTGCCCAGGGTAGCTGCTGCATCTATCATGGTAGCTTCGGAATGATAAAGAATGGATTCCTACCTGGAAAAGGCTTGGGTGCTTCTTTGCAAGGCATCACACAGCCAGGATCTCTTCCTGGAAACCTGGATACTTTTGGTTTAGGCTTCAAGCCCACTGCTGCTGACATAAGGTGAGCTAAAAAGATGAAAAAGAGAGCATGGACCCTTCCAAATCCCATCCCCCGCCTTTCCCGTTCCTTTGTCAGGCCTGGTACTAAGAAGCGCCCAGCAATGGCAATGCCTATTTCAATGGTGGTGGAACCCGACAAGGAGGTTTGAAAAGCTGTTTGACGAGGTGAATGTGTTGGAGGCAGGAGAAGGTCCAAGCAAGGCAGATGTGCAGTTCGTGGGGCCCCGTGCAAAGCTTAATAATTGGGAAGCTACTCCTCTTCCTACCCGAAGGGAGTCTTGGTAGTTAGTTTTTAATTTCCTTTCAGTTTAATCTGGTTTATTTCCAAGGTTGTAATTCGGATGTTATGTTCCATCAGTTTGGACAAGTTAAACCTTGTTATCTTACAATTTTAATGAAATGCAATTTCTTTCCTTTTTTCATTCCTGATAGCCTTTATTTTGTCTTTCTTTTCTTTCTTGTATAGTCCCTTTTATGCTGGTTTCACTGATATGTCATGCTTGAGGAGTCTTCGGCGTAGTCTTGAATACCAATCTAACTCCGAAATAATAATATAATAAATTGAGAGTGATGACAAGGTAGAATATGATGATGAAGAAGCCTTGGAAGAAATCAGTAAAGAATTAAGTCCAATTTGAAGAAAAACACAAACCTAATCTGAATGACACAGAGGCAATCAATTTAGGGGATCAGGACAATGTACGGGAAATGAAAATAAGTGTCCATTTGGAACCTCAGCTCAGAGAAGAGATAATTAAAGCGTTGTTTGAATACAAAGATGTTTTTGCATGGTCATATGACGATATGCCTGGTTTAAGCACCGATTTGGTGGTCCACAAACTGCCCACCGACCCAGCATGCCCTCCTGTCAAGCAGAAGCTGAGAAAATTTAAAACAGATATCAGTGTGAAAATCAAATAAGAGGTCACCAAGGAGTTTGAGGCGAAGGTCATCCGGATCACGCGATATCCCACTTGGTTAGCCAATGTTGTGCCTGTGCCAAAGAAGGATGGACAGACCAGAGTGTGCATTGACTACCGTGATCTCAATAAGGCGAGTGCAAAAGACAACTTCCCACTGCCAAACAAGCATATATTGATTGATAATTGTGCCAAACATGAGATTGGTTCCTTCGTGGATTGTTATGCGGGCTATCACCAGATCTTGATGGATGAGGAGGATGCGTAAAAGACGACATTCATCACGCCTTGGGGAACGTATTGTTATAGGGTCATGCCATTTGGGTTGAAGAACGCAGGGGCAA
The DNA here is from genome assembly GCA_026770625.1 of Nicotiana glauca. Taxonomy (NCBI): domain Eukaryota; kingdom Viridiplantae; phylum Streptophyta; class Magnoliopsida; order Solanales; family Solanaceae; genus Nicotiana; species Nicotiana glauca. Next base: position 197,912 of record MU695486.1, read on the forward strand.
CATACATAAGGGCGATAACCACCATGTTCCATGACATGATACATTGGTAAATTGAAGTCTATGTAGACGACATGATCATAAAGTCGAGGAAGCAATGTGACCATGTCAAGGACTTGAGGAAGTTTTTCTAGAGGCTCCGCAGGTACAACCTCAAACTTAATCTAGCGAAGTGTGCATTTGGAGTCCCGTATGGGAAGTTGTTGGGGTTTTTGGTAAGTCGACGCGGTATTGAGTTAGACCCGTCCAAGATCAAAGGCATTTAGGAACTACCGCCGCCAAAGAACAAAAAAGAGGTGATGAGTTTGCTTGGCAGGTTAAATTATATCAGCAAGTTCATTGCCCAGCTCACAACGACTTGTGAGCCCATCTTTACGCTGCTAAAGAATGATGTTGCGGTCAGATGGACGGATAAATGTCAAGCAGCATTTGACAAGATAAAGGAGTATTTGGCCAGTCCACCTGTGTTGGTCCCACCGGAGCCAGGAAGACCCTTGATTCTTTATCTGACAGTTTTGGATAACTCGTTTGGCTGTGTACTGGGACAACATGACATCACGGGAAATAAAGAGCGAGCAATTTACTACCTCAGCAAGAAGTTCACATCTTACGAGGTGAAGTACACTCAGCTTGATAGGACGTGTTGTGCCTTAACCTGGGTAGTGCAGAAGTTGAAACATTACTTGTCATCATATACCAACTATCTCATCTCTAGGTTGGACCCATTAAAGTATATTTTTCAAAAGCCCATGCCCACGGGGAGGCTCGCGAAGTGGCAAATCAAGCTTACGGAATTTGATATTATCTATGTGACCCGGATTGCAATGAAAGCACAAGCGGTGGCTGATCATCTAGCCGAGAATCCAGTTGATAATGAATATGAACCTTTGAAGACATATTCCCCTGATGAAGAGACAATGCATGTTGAGGAATTACAATAGGTCGAGAAGCCAGGATGGAAACTATTCTTTGATGGGGCTGCCAACACCAAAGGCGTCGGGATAGGAGCAGTGCTTATTTCTGAGACAGGGCAACACTATCCTGTTACAGCTTAACTTCATTTCTATTGAACCAATAACATGGCTGAATACGAGGCGTGTATCTTGGGTTTGAGGTTGGTTATAGACATGGGTGTCCAGGAAATCTTGGTCATGGGTGACTCGAATCTTCTGGTGCACCAGATTCAGGGAGAATGGGAGACACGAGACTTAAAGCTCATACCATACCGGCAGTGTTTAACTGAACTTTATCAATGGGTTCAGTAAATAGATTTCAGGCATATTCCAATGATTCATAACGAAGTTGCCGACGCTTTGGCCACTTTGGCGTCAATGTTGCATCATCTAGATAAGGCTTATATGGACCCGTTGCAGATTCAGGTCCAAGATCAGCATGCCTATTGTAACATGGTGGAAGAAGAACTTGATGGTGAGTCGTGGTTCCATGATATCAAATAATACCTCAGGATGGAAGTATATCCCGCACAGGCCACAGGGGATCAAAAGAGAGCAATTCGACGCTTTGCAAGCGGATTTTTCTTCAGTGGAGGAGTGTTGTACAAGAGAACTCCAGATCTTGGTTTATTGAGATGCATAGATGCTAAACAGGCTGCAGTTATAATGACCGAGGTACAAGCGGGAGTTTGTGGACCTCATATGAGTGGATATGTATTGGCAAAGAAAATTCTCCGAGCAGGTTATCATTGGCTTACTATGGAACGGGATTGCATCAGCTTCGTGTGCTGGTGTCATCAATGCCAGGTACATGGAGATTTGATTCATTCTCCACCGTCTGAATTGCATACAATATCGGCACCTTGGCCTTTCATTGCTTGGGGAATGGATGTCATTGGGCCGATCGAGCCAACAACGTCAAATGGGCACATGTTTATTCTGGTAGCCATTGATTACTTCACCAAGTGGGTTGAGGCAAAAACTTTCAAATCTGTGACCAAGAAGGCAGTGGTCGATTTTGTGCATTCAAATATCATTTGTCGATTCGGAATCCCAAAGGTAATCATCACGGACAATGGCGCCAATCTCAACAGCCATCTGATGGCGGAGACATATCAGCAGTTTAAGATAACGCACCGCAATTCCACCCCATATCGTCCTAAGGCGAATGGAGCGGTCGAAGAAGCTAACAAGAACATCAAGAAATACTTCGAAAAATGGTGGAAGGGTCCAGGAAATGGCATGAAAAGTTACCCTTCGCACTGTTAGGCTACCGTACTACTATTCGCACTTCAGTAGGGGTGACTCCTTATTCATTGGTGTATGGCATTGAGGCAGTAATACCCACAAAGGTTGAAATCCCATCCCTTCGGATTATCACCGAGGCGGAAATTGATGATGTTGAATGGGTCAAAGCTCACTTGGAACAAGTAAGTTTGATTGATGAAAAGAGATTAGCAGCAGTATGTCACGGACAGTTGTACCAACAGAGAATGGCAAGAGCATATAACAAGAAGGTGTGTCCGCGGAAGTTTGAAGTAGGGCAATTGGTGTTGAGACGTATCTTACCTCATTGTACTGAAGCAAAAGGAAAGTTCGCCCCGAACTGGCAGGGGCCATTTGTTGTAACCAGAGTGTTGTCCAATGGCACATTATATCTGACAGATGTGGAAGGAAAATGTGTAGAGATGGCTATCAACTCTGATGCAGTCAAGCGATACTATGTATGATTTCTTTGTTTAATTGTACTTGATTGTATTTGGCATATTTTTGAGATTGAAATGATGAAGGCATTTTGTTCTGCTATCCAAACACTTTGTCCTTTGTTACCCCTTTCGAGCCTCATTTATTTTTCTTTCGTACCCCTCTTTCGGAATTAATAACAACTCGGGAGCCCGAGCAGGGAAAATCAGTGGAGAAACGAGAAAAACAGTCCAAAGGAAAAGAAAAGGAAAAGAAGAAGAAAAGAAAAGAGAAGAAAAAGAGAAAAGAAAAGAAAAAGGAAAGAAAAAGAAAAAAAAAGAGAAAAGAAGAATGAAGAAAAGAAAAAGAAAGGAAAAGAGAAAAGAAGAATGAAGAAAAGAAAAAGAAAGGAAAAGAAATGAAAGGAAAGAAAGTAAAAGTGGAAGAAAGGGAAGATCGTAACAACGAAGTAATTTTATGACATGAACTACGTCTGACTTGATCCCGAAAGGGTACGTAGGCAGCCTCTATCTAAGGTTTAGTCACACCAAAACGAAAATCCAAGAGTCCCCTACGAAAGGAACTGGGGCAGAAGTTGTAGTTGTTCTGAGAAACTTGGTTTCGAAAGTTGTAATTTTGAACCCATGTTGAATTGTTTCGAGCCTATTATACCCTTCTTTCAAACCCCATCCAAAATCCTGCATTACGGTCCGGAGAAAGACCTTCTGATTAGTCTTCAAGAAGTGCACCGTAAAAGTGATTCATGTCAGGGGCAACACTCCGGTACAGGGGAAAAATGATGAAAATGAGAGTCTTATTGGTGAAAACCCTCGTAAGCAATGTAAGGCAACGTGAGTTGAGAGAAAGCAAAAATGAGAGAGTCTTATTGGTGAAAACCATCACGGGCACCGTAAGGCAATGTGAGGTGAGAGAAATCAAAAATGAGAGAGTCTTATTGGTGAAAACCCTCACGGGCACCGTAAGGTGAATGTGAGTTTTCAGATGGGGAAATGAGACAAGTCTGTGGTTGAAAGTTGCTCAAGACGTTGCAAAATGGGCAAGTTCGGGTTTGGGTGAAAAATCAGGTTATGGGAGTCCGGAACAGCAAATGTGGCAATTGAAAGTTGATTGGTTGGATAGACTGGGCCGGTTAATCCAAAATGCATGGCATGATCAATAGTACCAGCTGCTCCACTCAGATAAGTCTGTTTCTCTTCCTTATTTATTACAAATCATTCATTTTCGGATTCTCTCTACCCTTAACCCTCGAGGTCATTACATTTCATTCTTTTGAGGTCTGTCTTTAAGATGTTTCAATGTCAGTTCTGTTCGAAACAAAAAGGGAGGAATGTCAAGGCTAACTACCAGTTTCCCAGTTGCAAAGCACGGCAGGGCCGGAATATACCAAAGATGTCAAAAGGCAAATTAAGACACAAAGGACCACCGAAAGTTTCATTGGTGGATTGATCAGAAAGTCGTGGGGGAGAAGCAAGTTTCAGATACTGGAGTCAGAAACACAAAGACGGTTGAAAGTCAGGGGTTGAAAGTCAGTCGGGAAGTCGAAACGGTTCGAGGCAAAACCAGAGAAGCAAGTCGGAGTTAAGATCGGCGGAAAGGATGTGCCTAGCCAGAATGCCAGCAACTAACCACATTCTAAACTGACAAGATCTGTCTCTGATTGAAACAGGGGCAGAAAATTTTGTTTGTTTTGGAGAAACCCTCCGTAGGAGAAAGAGCAAGCACCAAAACAGGTTTGACCATACACTCCCAGGACCTTCCTGGAAAACAAGACTTAGTTTAAATTTCAAAACAATCATGAGTAGCGTAATTTAGCACAAATATGCCCCAAAGGAATACAAGTTGGTTCCAAAGTTTTTCATGTTCGAGATAGGATTCAATTAGGAGTTTTCAGGACCCTCCCCGATAATGGGGAGTAATTTAAGACCTTTTGATAACAAGTATAGGGAGTAACACCTTTAGAAGATATAACTTAGGTTCGTAATCGTTAGGAGTTGTCAAGAACGCCCTGGATAATAGGAATTAGCTTTCACATTCTTATAATAGTTGGTAGAATAATTCAGTTTAACACTCATATCTGTGCCCAGCCACCAAACTGGGGTAGAAAGTGTTTTTTGTTTTGTCTATCTTTGTTGAAATTAGGCGCCCACCTGGAGAACAAGGAAATACATTTCAAGTTCAGCAATCAGGCGTCCACCTGGAGAACAAGGGAATACATTTCAAGTTTCAGCAATCAGGCACCCACCTGGAGAATAAGGGAATACATTCCAAGTTTCAGCAATCAGGCGCCCACCTGGAGAATAAAGGAATACATTCCAAGCTTCAGCAATCAGGAGCCCACCTGGATAACAAGGGAATATAGTTTCAAGTTTTGGCAATCAGGCGCCCACCTGGATAACAAGGGAAGTACAATTCAAATTTTAGCTTTCAAGTTTTTTGATATTTGATAACATGATGTGTCCAGTCATCAAACTGGAGCAGAAAATTTTTCTTTGTCTCTTTTGTTGCAATCAGGCACTCACCTGGAGAACAAGGGAATACATTTCAAGCCCAGCATGTCAGGCGCCCACCTGGAGAACAAGGGAATACATTTCAAGCTCAGCAGTCAGGCGCCCACCTGGAGAACAATGGAATACATTTCGAGCTCAGCAGTCAGGTGCCCACCTGGAGAACAAGGGAATACATTTCAAGTTCAGCAATCAGGAGCCCACCTGGAGAACAAGGGAATACATTTCAAGTTTCAGCAATCAGGCACCCACCTGGAGAACAAGGTAAGTACAATTCAAATTTTAGATTTCAAGTTTTTGGTATTTGATAACATGATGTGCCCAGCCACAAAACTAGGGCAGAAATTTGTCTTTGTTTGTCTATTTTATTGAAATCAGGAGCCCACCTAGAGAACAAGGGAATACTTTTCAAAGTTCAGCAATCAGGAGCCCACCTGGAGAACAAGAGAATACTTTTCAAGTTCAACAATAAAGAGCCCGCCTGGAGAATAGAGGCATATATTTCAAATTTCAGCAGTCAAGCATCACTCGGAGGAATATGAAACATCTCCAATCACAATGCAAGGCAACAACGCAAGAATTCTATCGGACGAATACAAGTTCAAGGCAACACAAGAGCAAGTTTGAAGACATAGATAGGACCTTTTTGTAATTCATAGATCATAGATTAGGCTAGCTTCTTTTTATTTTGACACGGTGTAATAAGGAGGTCAGCGAGCAGTAGCAGCAGCAACAGCAGTGAAATCACAGCTCCTGGTAGTCCCAGCTACCAAACCTTCCCGAACAATACTGACCTGATTCCTTTTTAGCCAAGGATATGTAGGCAACCTTTGAAGCAGGGTGCGGTCAAATCTTTCAAAAATGCTTCACACGGAATGTTCAAACGGGCAAAAATCGCTCGTATTTGCTCACTTATCTTTGTGCGAAAACTCTTCGTGTTTCCAGGCAAAGAGGGGAAGTTGTGAGCACGTGATTTTTGCCCTATATGAATTATTCCCAAAATTCAAATAAAATAATTTCTTTCATTATTTTGCAATTTTGTGGGGGTTTTATGACATTTATGTTAATTGTTTGCATTTTGTTTGTGCATTTTAGTTCATATGAAAAGTATACAAAAATACACTTGACATTTGTTTAAGGTTTAATTTCACATTTTAGGGTTAAGTAGTAGTCAGAATTGCTTAAAAATAAAGAAAATAATAAAAATGGTCTTTTTGCATTGTTAGTTTTAATTTGTCTTAATTTGTGTTTAATTAGGAATTAGGGTATTTGGAAATTGAGTACAATAATTTTAGAAGTAAATTTGGGGTTTTTAGTTATTGATTTGGCATTTAATAAATATAAATAATGATTGACAAATAAATACAAAATGAAAAAGAAAAGAAAACAACTAACAAAAGAAAAGAGGGTTGCCTAATAAAGACCCAGAACTGGGCCATTTTAATTGATAAATTTTAGCCCAATCCGTCCATACCCAACCCCGTCTGTCCAGGCCCAAACCAAGTCCGATCCACCCCGTTACTTAACCAAACGACCCCGTTTCGATGGTCTTAAATCCCAGCCGTCGAGGATCCCTGATCCAACGGCTGGGAACTAATCTAACTTTTATATTTAAATGTCGGATTACCCCTACCACCCTCCCCCCCCCCCCCGTGTCGTCTCTCTCATTTCACCCCAAAACAAAATCAGTAACGTCGTCGTGCCCCGCCGTGCTCCGTCGCCGAAAATCGCCTCACGGCGGCGGCCGGCCTCCATTTTCGTCAAAAATTACACCCCTTATTCCTCTCCTCCTCCTCGTTACAGATGCACAACCCGTTTCCCTCGAACCCCACCCAAACTCCTCAAATCTTCAACCAAAGTTTTCCGGCCAAAACTCAACTTTCTCCGTTCACCACCAAATTAACACTGTAGAACCACCTTGTCCTCCTCTATCAAACCCCCCAAACCCCGTCCCTCAAATCTGACCGGAACTCTTCGAATATCGATTTGAAGTTTTCGGTCAAAACCCTAAATTCCCAAATCTTGTCAAATTCACACCATGTGATTCTCTCATCTTCCTCATGAGGAATTCAGCGTCAATAACACTCAAGTCTCACCGGAGATGGCCGGATTTGAACTGTGAGAGTTAGCCGGATTTTTGAAGTCGAATCAGTGAGTTTCTATTCTTTTCTTTTTCTTGTTTAATTGATTTTGTAATTCTTTAGCTCTAGTTTGATTTTCGTTTGTTTGAGTCTGTGTACATGATTTCTGATTTAGAGTCTAAATTTTGTTTTAATTTTTGATATTGTTAGTTTAACTCAGTGGTTAATTCTCTAGTTTTGCTTTTATCAAATAATTTCGATTATGTGCATGAATTTATGTTTGACATGAATTATACTTTAGGTTCTACTTTTACTTGTTAGTTAATGCCTAATTCACTGTTTTGACCCTAGGATAATTAGTGTTCAGTTAGAGTTAAAAGTCCAATTTCAATTAATTAGAATAGTTAGCTCAAATTTTAAACTATGTTTGGATACAACTGATTGATCCCTAGTTTGGTATGGTTGTTTGGTCAGTTGACAAGGCCGATTGGAGTTAGTAGACTAGGGTTAGGGGATGGGGTTGGATTGGCAATTCTCAGGTTAAGTCAAGGGTAGATGGGGCAATGCAGAATAGGGGATCTTTGATAACTGAATGAGAAGCTCTAGAACACTCTAGAATGGGGTTCAATTTAGAATTCTAGGAAACTTAGTAGGGTAACTTGGAAAAGAAGTCAGTTCTTTAGGGAGAGGGACTATAGGGGGTAAATATAAAATCTGATAGGCCCCTTAGCTTTGCCTATATAAGGCAGCCTTTAGTGCCTTAAGTCACAAGTTTCAGCCTCTAAAAATTCCCCCCAAAATAGTCTATAGTTTCAGATTCAAAACCTAGATCTAGAATTTGAAATCTCTCTTAGAACTGAAACTTTTCAAAAAATCAAAAATACTGTTTCATTAGAGTTTTCTTCAATCAAGTTTGAATTCCAGCATCTCAGTCGGATTTCCAGCTCAGTTAGGATCCAAAAATGGTTTACA
>MU695486.1:207601-221891 GCA_026770625.1 Nicotiana glauca
AGTTTTCTTCAATCAAGTTTGAATTCCAGCATCTCAGTCGGATTTCCAGCTCAGTTAGGATCCAAAAATGGTTTACAATTCCTGCTGGTATTCTATAATCGAGTTTTGAAGGTTTTTAAGTCAGTTTCAAAGCGAATCTGATCTGTTCGAGCTAGCTATATTGACTGTGCATTGGATGTGTTAATCACTGGGTTCATAGCTGGGTTTATGAGGCTGTTTCGGTTCTAGAATTGCTTTTGTTGTTGCTGTTTAACATTGCTGCTTGTCCTTGGCTGCTGCTGACCTCTCCTTTTCTTATTACATTTCAATTTCCAGGTACACTCCTTGGCCTCGTCTGAACTGTGAAGGATCCATGTAGTTTTGATTTGGAGATTAAATGATGAAGTGCTTGGGTTGATTTCTGAATTTATTGGTTTTTGTTTGGTGTTAAAGTTCGAAACATTCACGTTTACGGGAAATTTTGTGGTGTTTTGTAACAAGTGGACTATTTTTGACTATCATTTTGTATTAGACTATTAATTAACCCAGGGAATTGGCGTTCAGTAACTGGTTGAACTGTTAATATTGGCAATGGCATTAGCATAGAAATGGACTCTAGGTCCTCATATGTGATTGAGTATATACTTGAGATAATACTTAAAACAGAAAATTGAATGTAGTTTTGGTTGCATGTACTTGAGTATAAATTCAAGGTGTAAGTCAGTTTGCATGCTGTAATTGAATTTTGGATTCATTGATCGTTACAAGCAATGAAGCTTGAGTTCTAAAAAACAATCATTCATGGCTTTTATATAGAAATCAAAAAATAAAAACGCGCAAATAGCTTGAATAATAAATTGCATTGTTGAATTGAATCGTGATTAGTGATTGTCTGGGCTGCACGTTGCATGTGAGATTGAATTTTCATAACTAAATGGATTTGAACCTCAAAACGTCTGTGAATCAGCTAATTTGGACTATAGGTTGACATGGGGATTTGTCTTACTAGGCTCGAACGCCAAGCCCAAACAGCCGCCTGCAGCTTTCAGGCCCACGGTTGGCCTGCCCTTTGTGCACACTTGATACTGATTTCTTTATATGGATTGTGTTCAAGGCCCAAAATGATTAAGGATCTGAATTCATGTGAGTTCATGAACCCAAGTATAATAACTCTTAAACAATGTTGAATTAGGATTTTTCTTATTTGAGACGAATAAAATAGAGAATCGTAGTTGCTTTAGATTTGCCTTTTAAATAATAAATGAGATGAGCCTCGCCAAACAAAAAATACATAAATTGCGGGGCCCTCAATAAATGTTTGTGTTAAAATACTTAGATTTCGGGACGGGCCGTTTAGCAAATTTCACGGCCTTCCCCAAAGATAATAACGCGTTAGTTGCTTTAGGCGCGTTTGTAATAATTTTACCTTCTTAAATACGGGTGCACATTTATGTGACCCAAATCCAAATCTCAACGAAGTCAAAATGTGTCAAAAATCGCGGGTGCATTTATGTGACGCGGTTCGAGACATATTTTCACGACGTTGCAATTCCCTTAAACTAATGATAATAAAAGCGGTTCAAAGTTAAAAACACATAGGTCAACATATGTACTAAAATCAAATAAATAAGCCAAATATGATAGTTGAACGACCGTGCTAGAACCACGGAACCCGGGAATGCCTAACACCTTCTCCTGGGTTAACAGAATTCCTTACCCGGATTTCTGGATCTCTGACTGTTAAACAGAGTCAATAATTTCCTCGATTGGGGATTCAATCGGTGACTTGGGACACCATTAATCTCCTAAGTGGTGACTCTGAATCTCAATAAACAAATCTCGTTTCGATTGTCCTTTAATTGAAAAAACTCCTTTATGCCCTCACGGGTGTAGTGAAAAAGGAAGTGTGACACCGGTCCATAAACTCGGATGCCATGCTCACCCAATTGGCCTTTTTCGTAGGATTCTGGCTTATGTACCAGGACAGTGCATCTCCGGTAAGACTTCTCATGAAGAGCTTCATTGGAATCCTTTTATCTTTTCCGACCCCTACAAGCTGGTCTTAATAAGTTCTCAGATGAATCTTGGGTCACCCGTTCCGTCAAACATTTCCAACTTGGGGGGTTTGTAACCCTTCGGCAGTTTTGCATCTGGTTGTGTGCATAAATCCTCATAGTTTAGACTTTTTATCCCTTTACCTCCTTCAACACCCTGAACTCGGCTTGTTAACTTCATGAGTTCCTCGGCCATGTTCTTTATGAGCATGTCCTTCTTGGCGGATTCTGGTGTATATGAGATTAGTTGAGTGGAGTGAGGTAAAGTTTCTATGTATATGGGGTTGTTTTGGTGGGTGCCAGGGGTTTGAGTGTAGTGGTGGCCATTGCTCGAGTTTTGAGGATCGGGAATGGCTTGTAGTGTGTTTTGAGGAGTGTCAAAGTTAGTGGTTTGTGAGTACTGGGTAGGAATATGTTGGTGCTGAGCAGGAGTGGGTACTGGTGGAGGAGTGGGATTTTGGGGAGGAGTTGCATATTGATGGGGTACTGGAGGATTTTGTAGACATTGGTTTGGTATATTTTGAGGATGTGCTGGGTTTTGAGCATTTTGTCTGTTAACGTCTGGGTCATTTAGGGTGAGGGAGAGATTGGCCAAGTTGCGGACCAACTCAAGTTCTCATTGTAACTCCAGTATTTTCTGTTCCAATCGGATGACCAAATCATTCTGGGTCGGAGTACTTTGACTGTATGAAGTTTCAATATTCTTAGCATTTTCTTTTCGGATACCACTCAAGTCATCTATCTTTGCTTTTCCTCTACTTTTCGGATTACTCGGAGGAGGAGGAGGAGGGCGATGTCCTCTAGATCTGGTGTGATATGCTGATGATGCTAATACGTGGGAACCAACCTTAGGGGATGGTAATAATAAAAAATAAAAAAAACAAAAGGTAAACAAGTCAATAAGGATACTGAAATGTTTGCAGTATTTAAACACATATTGCGGGAATGTAAATTCGCGTCCTAATTTGGGAGCCTCGTTGTGCCTGAGGTAGGCCTAGCTACATGTTATTTTTGAGAATTTTAGTGCCAATAATTACCTCATTTCATTAATGTAAAAATAGATGAACCCAAAACAACGCTAAATAAGATAAGTCACTAATGAGACTTGGCCTTATTACATTTGAAAAAACAAATAAACCTAATCTACTTGGCCCCAGAAGGACCTTCTCCAGGCTGGAGGCTCTTATCGATCAAATTCCCCAGTTCGTGCAGGTTCAGCAGTAGGTATCCCTTGTTAAATGTACTCCTTCGCTTCCTTCAGTGTTCTGGAAATCAGCGACGCTCTTCCTCATTTTTCCCTCCAATTCCATCAGATTGTACTCCAGATATTCCAACCTTTCACTGGATTTAACAACCCTCACTCTCTCCATTCATTGATTAGTTCCATATAGGTCTTGTGTCTCTCCAGGTGCTCGACCTCGGACTTGTGGACTCTTTTGCACAGTTTGTTATACTTCACCTGTGCCTCGACAACTTTATATATGATTCTATTTCCTGGACCAACCCTTGGTTCGAATATTTCGGCTTGATGGTATCCTTTTTCACGATAGCTTTCAAGTGCCACATGTGCTGGGCTTCACATTTGTATGGAATGGAATCACCCTGAAATCGGCTATGTAATGACTCATTTTAGCAGCTCGCGGTATGACTTGTTTCCTATCTTCCTGTACCATAACTCTGATGGGAGCATACGGGTATATGCCCCTTAACCCGATCAGTACCGAGTATGGAACATCCCTAGATCTGATGATGAACTCGTCGGTGGGGAACCATTCGAACATCCATTGAACTTGATCCTCGGTCAAATTTTTGAAAAACTGCACCCATCCTATAGCATTTTTTGGTTGAGCAAACCTATCTGGTATGTAGGTCATTTTCTTAGGATGATGGAAAGTTATGTGATCCTTCCACGGCCTTCGCGGAAGTTCTTGACGGTATTGACCTTTTTGGAGATGTTCTAACAGCCAAACTTGCAGTAGCAAATTGCAACCTTCGAAGTATTTGTACCCCTTCTGACAGCGCTCTAAGGCTTGGTATATGTTTGATATGATCATAGGGACAATAGTATATGTCTGCCCTTCGATCCCTTCCATCAAGTTTTTAGTTACCATTGTTAGTCTGGTATGGATTCTGTCCCCTTGGATCAGGAATACTAACATACCTAAGAAACAGACGATGAATAAAAAAACCCTTCGGTGAATCCAATCCAAGGAAGTGATGGAGAATTTGTCATAAAAAATAGGATAAGATCTGATGTGACCATATCGTTCATAAAAGAAGTCGAAGGGAATATAGAAATTTTTTAGGCACTCCATATCATCATTCTTATTTAATCCCATCATCTTCGGAAATCTCCTAGTAGAGCGATTTTCTGGCACCAATAAACTACGACTATCCCAAGGTATCCCAGCGAATCCCCCTATTTCTTCCAAGATATGGGTCATTTCTATGTCTCCAAAGCAAAACATGGCTCTTTCTTTGTCTCAGAACATTGTGGCAACTTCGATTAACATGTTGTTCAGCTGGAGGTCCAATAAATAAGACAAATTTCCCAAGACCCTTTTCACATGATTATTATTACTTGATGGAAGATCCTCCCACCAATCTAGCAACAATGGTGGTATGTTATGGACCATGTCGAACCTGGGGACTTCGTGCCTCATTTTTTTCTGCAAAACAAATATGGTTAGGCCCTTCTCCCTCTAGATCTGACTATTTTTACAACAATGATTACCATATTGGCATTTATTTCTCCAAAATTAATACACACAATCATGATTGCATCCGTTGGGATTATAGAAAACCCGATGGACTTTTAGACGAGGCTTGTCTTAAAGGGTTATTATATGGACAACATATTAACCCGGCTAGGCTTGACCATGATGCATGTACAATCAATCAGAGTAAGGTTTCTAGAGAGGTCTAGACAGGTACCCTCAAGTGGACAACTTGAGGGGGAAAGGCACAGAACCGTCAACTGCACCGCTGATCGACTAGTTTTATTGCAAATACGCCTTTTTGAATTTAAAGGGTGATATATAGGAAGGGCGCATACACTCATCAAGCATCGCTACAGGATTGATTATGCACGAATGGAATATGATGTTGAGCATGATTTATGCAATAATAAATAGAATGTTGTCACGTATTTGCAGTTTAAAAGAATGACGAATGCAGTGTTTAATAACTGAAAGATGGTTAAGAAAGAAAACAAGGAGGCAAGTCAATTTCTATAATAAAGGAAATCATAAATGCTCAAAAAATAGGTAATAAACCCAAATATGGGGGAAGAGGAAAGGGTGCACATGTATCAACAGAATAAAGCATGCTTAAGACTAATTCAACAAAACAAGTTTGTTATGGTAAGAGCCTAAAAATATCCCCAGCAGAGTCAACATGCTGTCACGCCCTCTTTTTCCTCGTGGAGTCCGGGTTTCGACATTTCGGGCCAACTCCTTTGCTTTTGGAAATTGGGTAAGAGATTTGAATAGTTTCCACCTAACGGATTAAGGTGCGTTAGGGCACCTAGAGCAAATAACTCCTGAGCTAGTTTACATTACTAGATATTGGGTAAGGGCTCAAAATTACCTTGAGGGGAAGGTGTTAGGCACCCCTCGAGGTCCACAACGGTGGGTCTCGACCAAACTCAATTTAAGCGAATTAGTCTTATAAGGAAATAAATCAATTTAAACAAATAGATATCACTCTTAAAACGAGGAGTAAAGGAGGTCCTAGGATTTTTAGCCTATATGATCACTTCTGTGCAATACTTGGTAATCGTCCCCAAATTGGGGTGCTACACATAGCATTAGCGCACAAGTCATTATTTACTTTTCCTACACAATTACCATCCTCAGTTATTACTTAAGCACGCTAATTGATTCGTATCCTATGCGTGCACTATCCGTCCCTTACCTCTGGCCCCGGAGGTGTTTAGGGCCTCTATTTAAGGCGATTCTAGACTCACCTATGTTGTTTAAAAGGAGAAAACTAAGCGACAAACAAAAGCAAAGTAGGACTATCACACAAGAAGCACTTAAGTGGGCTCATGTTAACCTCCACAAATAGACAAACAAATGCACACGGTTCAAGCAATTTTAAATGATTTCAAGATCCTATAGGCAGGGTGTCTAAATGAGCAAAAAAAATAGAATATACAGCAGTCTTAAAGCGAGCAGACGCGTACCTATCATTTTGCCTACTGATTTGGTTAACACTCTGAATCCGGGCATACATCAAACAAGCAGTCATAATTTTTAGAACTAACTTACAAGCTTGCCGAAGTGATAGTCGAGCAGAACCCTATGGCATCAACTACTAATTTTTAACAGGTAGATTTTATGTTTAAATCCTATAGGCATGCTTTTTAAGTGCTGAAACGGGTTTGAAATCCTATAGGCATGATTTCTAAATGCAGGAACTGATTTTGAAAGCTTATGGGCATGATATCTAAATGCAGAAACTAGTTTTTGAAATCGTATAGACATGATATCTAAATGCAGGAACTAATTTAAAATCATATCGGCATGGTTTCTAAATTCAGAAACTGATCTTTTAGACCTTATAGACATGATTTAAATTAATCACAGGTGGGCTGAATTCTTAAGCACATTGCCAGGAAAATTAGTTAATCAAACAGACAGAACCCTATGGACATGGTCACTAGTGCACGTGCAGTTGAAAATACATGTAGATCCTATAAGCAGGATTTCTAAGATGCAAATTATGAAAATTCAGCATAATGAAATAAACCCTATAACATGGTTTCTAATGCATATAAATATCATCACAATCACCTATGGCCATACCCGAACCCCAACAAAGAAATAGATTTCCCTTCCCAGTTTTTTTACTAAGTACTCCATATCTGTTTTACAAAGATTGTTATTACAGGCCAATACAAATGAATTATATAATGAAAATTACTATACTATAGGGAGCCTTGGTATGCCCAAAATCAACCAGGAAGCTAGGCCTTCAATCAGATATGGAGTTCACCAATAGTCCATATTACACCAAATGGGCTTCTGGTGTGTCAAAGTTCCCAAGGGCCTCAGAGACCCCAGGCAATGCTCACACCAAAAATTTTCAAACAAATAGTTTTTTGTAAACAAGTTTGGAAAAGCCAACCCCAGCGTGTCAGAGTTCGGAGGAGTTTCGTGGACTCCTAGGCAGTGCTCAGATTGGAGGGGCAGGACCCTAGATATCTAAGAGTAGGAGTTGAAAATATTATATAAAAGTAGAAGGTAGTTTTAGGATAAAATAGTTTGGATTCTTATAAGTGAATAGAAACATGTTACATGATAAAAAACTACTAACATAACCACATTTGACAAATTGAGTCCAAACATGAATTCCAGTAGTTACAATACCCAAGAAGACTAGAATCATAGACAAAACAGAGTCACAATGAAGTCAAACAAGGCTTCACATGGTTGGAATTGACATAGTCCATTAACTATTACTAGGTGAGCATAGACATGTATTAAACATAGAAACGTACTGAAATCAAAATGACTAATCAAACCACCATATAGAACAGGGTGGGGCAGTGGGAATTATACATGCTATTTTTAGAATGAGTAAAACAGTATCATGGTCAAAACAGGGACGTGCTATAATATAGAACAGGACAGGACTTAAGTCATGCTGGTTAAGAGAAACATAGGGCAGAACAGAAGCATGTTTGAACACTAACCATCACAACAACATGGGACAAAGAGGTAATAAGACTAAAGCATACTAGTTAAAATAAAAAAAGAAGCATATAATAAATGTCCATATGTTGAGGTTCAAAGTGAACTAATCATATAAGTCATAGAGAATATAAACTGAAGCACATTAGTTGGAAAGGAGATGGCTAGGAGACAAGTATCAAAGCAGAAGTATACTGAGATACATAGAACATAGAAGAGATTATGATAACAGAAATAGGGGCATACTAATTAAGAGATAGCAAACAGGAAGGTGAAGGTAAGTTGAATCCAATAGTCTAACCTTGGCTTTCAGCCGGCTAGACAGTGCAGCAAACACAAGTAACAGAAAAAATTACAATGGAGAGTGTGTGTGAATAAGAGTTTTTGTGTGTGTTTCTGTATCTTTCTAAGTGTGTTCGTCTGTTTGAAAGAAATCAAAATGGGGTTTATATAGCACTTAGTAGAGTAAAGCAATTAAGGCAAAGAATAATAGAGTTCATAAATAAGGTATACAAATAAAATCAACCAGTTGATTATGGCTACTAAACTCAATCAATTAACACAGAAGCATCCGGGAAAGACCTCTTAAAATAGGGAGAATCAATTAACAGCCCATATTGGGGATTAAATAAGGCAAGAAATAAGTCATAGGCCATTTATAATTCGGTTTGAATAAATCAAAACCTAGAAATCAGGCTAATAAACTAATTAAGGCATGTAGTACCAATTAGGAGTCACAAATAAGGAAAATAGGTAAAAATCACAGAAAGTAACAATCTCAGCAGAATAATTTAATTTCGAACCCTAAATAGTCAAAGAACATCAATTAATCTCTACTACTTGACATACAAGGAATAAG
Organism: Nicotiana glauca; assembly: GCA_026770625.1. NCBI lineage: Eukaryota > Viridiplantae > Streptophyta > Magnoliopsida > Solanales > Solanaceae > Nicotiana > Nicotiana glauca. Next base: position 216,190 of record MU695486.1, read on the forward strand.
GAGCAAATACCAGAACAACTAATATAGTAGTCAGAAACCTTAGGGTTTAGAACATAGACAATCAAGCAAACAAAGAGTAACGGAATCAAAAACTCAAACTTCTTTAGAAATGCTTTGCAGAAACATAAAGAAGTGAAACCCTAGTTTTAGAGAAACATTAAAATCGATTAGTAATAAGAAAAAATAGAAGGTTTTTTAAGAAAATACCAGAAAAACTTAAAATCATTTCAGATCTACAAGGATCTGAATAGACTCAAGTAGAAACAGCTGAGGGTTTTGAAAAATGAAACGAGATGGGAAAATCCAGTTAAGAACCGGAGTTTCAAGCCATAAAAATAAAGATAACAATACTTACAAACATAACGATAAACACGAGGCAGGTTAATCGAAAAAAAATTGTCACGACCCAATTTCCAAACCCGGTCGTGATGGCGCCTCTCGTGAAGACAAGGCTAGCCAACAGAACAACGACGCCTCTTTCAAAATTATTAAACATAAATGAATAGATAAATACAACTTAATGACAATAATAATCGATATTTACAACCCAACACAGCCCGGCCGGGGTATCACAAGTCACGAGCAGCTAAAGAAAATCAGAACACAACTACAGGGCCAATAATATACAAAATAAGATTTAGAATCAAAAGATGAAGTCCGGTACCGCGAACGCCGGCGGTCACCTTGCTCAGCTACGATAGCAAATCCTCAATCAGCTCAACCCGCTACCGGGTAACAATTTCCTGCAACTGCACGCGAGGTGCAGGGAGTAAAGTGAGTACTCTAACTCAGTGAGTAATGAGAGTAAATAATAACTGAGCACCAAGAAATCACGTAAGGCACTCCATCATGCTATACAGAGCAGTGCAACCCTTTGAGAAAACAGTAAAACCATGAAATCCTTTAGAAAACACCTGGGCTCAGTTAAAACCTCTTTGAATATATCTTTTTCAACAGTTAAGCAAATGAATGCAAAACAGATAGTGCGAATCAGCACATAAGTCAGCCCCTCGGGCACAACACTCCACTAACAACTAACACCAGGGTATTCGATAGACAGTGCAAGAAGTAGCATGGTTGCCAATAAAATGAGAGTGCTAAATGTCATGCCACGTAGTACAAACAGGAACCAATGCATGAATGCGATGCAATGCATATGACCGCTGCAGCGCGCAGCCCGATCTATTTGGGTACCCACGCTCACTGTGGGGGTTCAGACTCCGGAGGGGCTCCTACATCCCAAGCGCAATATCAACATAGCATCACGGCGGCATGCAGCCCGATCCATCCTCAGTCCAGAACATGCACGTAAGCTACAGTACCCGAACTAAAAATTCTGGATCAAATTTACACTGTGCGATCGCATGACTCCCTATGCGATCGCATAGAACAACCAAACAACCCCTCAAAATCCTTCTATGCGATCGCATCCCCTCTCCTGCGATCGCAGAGAGCAAAATCCTATAGCACTGACCTGCAATTTTCTGCAGCAGCCAAAGTCTGAAAAACCTCCCGTTAGCCATCTGAAATCACCCCGAGGCCCCCGGGACCTCAATCAAAAATACCAACACCTCCTAAAACATCATACAAACTTGTTCCAATTATCAAAACGCCTCAAACAATGCCAAAACCATCAAATCACATCGAATTCAAGCCTAAGTTTTTCCAAATACTTCCAAAACACGCATTCGATCAAAAACCAACCAAACGACGTCCGAATGACCTGAAATTTTTCACACACATCAAAAATCATACATCGAAGCTACAGCAACTCTCAGAATTCCATTCCGACCCTCGGATCAAAATCTCACCTATCAACCGGAAATCGCCAAAATACTAACTTCGCCAATTCAAGCTTAATTCCACACTGGACCTCCAAAATCAATTCCGATCGCACTCCTAAATCACAAATCACCTCCCGAAGCTAACCAAATCACCGAAAATCACATCTGATCCCTATAACTCATAAATCAACGTCCAGTTGACTTTTAATTTGAGCGAATGAATTGTTGGAGGCATGCGATGGTTGGCCTTATTGGCTCATGTTCGGACTTGGAAAAAGATTCAAGATTTATTTCTGGTATAGATACAGGTTTCAGAGAGAGTGATTTTGCCGGGTGCTTCGCCGAGAGAGTATTCGTGTGTTATAAGATTTATGGAGTGAATTATATTCGGGACCAAGTCAGAGCGGGTGGCTCTCAATAATGGTCCTAGTGGATTCAGAAGGTAGGGTGGTGCTCAATGATTTCGAGCCTATGAGTACAATTAAGAATCAAGCTTTGTAACAACTTACGAGAATGTGCCCAGAATGTTCTATGAGATTTTGACTTGTGGTGTAGCATTTAGGTGATATGAAATAGTTCATGGGAATTGAGACAGCCTGGTCTCATGATTCAAGGTCACTCGGGGTGAGTGTAGATGGAGTATGTTATGTGTTGAATGGAGTTAGTCTTATTTCTAAGGCAAGCAAGGATGAACTAGAAGAAGGTAAAATGATTAGCCATAGTTGAATTGGCATGTTGGGGCCAGTGATCAGTTCGGTCCGCGTGATCAACTTATGTGTATGATATGTGGAGGTACGTGTGAGGTCTGTCGGCTGTCGTGATTGATGATTTATCAGGGGCATTCTTCTGTTATGGCTTGTTAAGTGGAAGCGGATTCCAGAAGGACTATGGTGGCTTGGATCACTACTAGCAGATTTGCATATTCTACAGTTATGGGGATTTGCCTGTGTGTTGCTATGATTCTCCTGAAGTGATTTAATTGCAAAGTTCTTATATGATGAAGTGTTAAAATATTTATGATTTTGGAGTTATGATGAAAATCGTGTCCTATCGTATATTGGCACGTTGGGTGCAGTGAGTAGCATGGAAATTCGGAGTGAGGATCAAGGTTGTAGTTCGGTATTGGCAAGTATGTCACGGGCTCGGATGAGCAAGAAAAGGGTTGAATGATTAAAGTAAATTGGTAGTGTCTTCAGTGTCACCTGAGATCGACGTGTTGTGAAAGAGGCTTTGCATCCTAGTTAAGTATTCTTGATCGCTTTTCAGCGTTGGTGCGTCTGATGGTTTAGATGTGTGGATCCGTTATTTAACTCCGAAGATAGTGGGAGCATGCCCCACGGGAAGATTGTATAAGTGTGACATGTAGTCACTTGACTGACTAAAGATTTAAACCAAGTATGAGGATTGTGGTAATATCATTGATTTGAGAATTTATGCTTGAAGGGCACTTTATTTATTGGGTTAAGAATATAGGAGGTTGCTCCGGTTATGATGGTTGTTCTTACGTGTAATGAGGCAAAGGGAGTTACTATGGACCTTTGAAAGGTTATTAGCCAAGTTGGTGCAATCAGAAATTTGGCTTGAGATCAGTGGATTGATTTATATGTGAACAGGGCTTTATATTAGGCCAGTGGTGTTCGTTTCAGCAAGCGTTCCTTATGGAGGAACAGTCGGGGTGTTATTTAGTCATCAGCTATTCCAAGTAATGATGTATTGCGCCGTATGAGTTGTGAGACGGCTTGGTAAATTCTTATGTGTTAAGGTTCCACATGGCGATGGTGTTATGTGAGCAGAATGGCTCTTGAGATTCAGATCTTGTATCGTACCTTAGTTGTGCTTGAGTTTTGTAGCCTATAGCGCTATGTGTTTTCTCAGGGATGGTACTATGCACTTAGCGCACTTGCGATCGAAATTCGATATTTTTATTGTAATGAGCAGATTTAGCTCGAAGTGCAATGTCCTTATGTGAGATCTATGTGTGGAACGGGTGGCACACCGCCATGGGTTTGTTATTTGGATCGGGTTGCGCGCCGCAACAGTGTGATGTCGAGTCTATTTTCTATATGCTATTTTTGTGTGTTTCGCTTCCTATCTTCTAAGGAAAGTCCGTATTAGTGCGGGGGTTAGTTAATTCCTTCCAGAGTTCGATTTCCTGTTTGTGTTGCGTTCGGATTGGTGGCCTATTGGGACATTGTAGCGTCATATGAGACTTGTGATCGCATTCGGAGTGGCTTATTGCCTGAGTAGTTCGTACTGGGTGAGACAAGATTTTGGGATTTAGGATCAGTGCAATCTGATTATATGAAGTATATTAAGGATCGAAGATCATTATTTGGTTCAGAATGTGGCAATGTTTCTTGTCAGAAGTATTGACTTGATGGTTGGTTGACTCGGATCTGTCTTACGAGGAGGAGCCGGTAGCTATTCTAGACCGGCAGGTTCGACAATTAAGGTCGAAGAGTTTTCCCTCAGTGCGTGTCCAGTGGAGAGGTCAGCCTCCCGAGGCATCGACCTAGGAGTCCGAGTCTGGTATGCGGAGCCATTATCCTCATCTATTTCCTGACTCAGGTACTTCTTTCTTTTGTCCGTTCGAGGACGAACGGTTGTTTTAGAGGTAGAGAATGTGACGACCCAAAGGGTCATCATCGGATCTCTCTCTTTTTCCCCGCTTTCGAGGCCTTGAAAACCTCACTTTTAGTTGCCTTGATTTGCGTGCACAGTCCGAGCGCGTAGCCGGAAAGCTTTTATGTTGAAACATGTGAATTCTGTAAAAAAAATTGAAGAATTTTGATATTAATATGATTATGGTTGACTTCAGTCAACATTTTTGGTAAACGGACCCGGACCTGTGATTTGACGATCCCGGAGGGTCCATAGAAAAATATGGGACTTGGGCGTATGCCCGGAATCGAATTCCGAGGTCCCAGGCCCGAGGAATGAATTTTTCCATGAAATTGTTTTTCTAAAAATGCTTAAAGAAAATAAAAATGAAATTTGATCAAAAAGTGATGGTATCGGGCTCGTATTTTGGTTCCGATGCCCGATACAAGTCTTAAATATGTGTTAAGCGCTATCTGTAAAGTTTGGTTGAAAACGGACGTCGTATGACGTGTTTCGGACTATAACTTCCAAATTTGAAAGTTTATGAAACTTAGAAGAAAATCATGTGTTTTGAGGCTTGATTCTACGTATATGATGTTATTTTGGCTATTTGATCGCACGAGTAAGTCCGTAGGATGTTTTTGAGGTAGTGTGCATGTTTGGTTTGGAGCCCCGAGGGCTCGGGTGAGTTTTGGATAGGCATCGGATTGCATTTCTCATTGTTGAAAAACCTGGTGTTCTTCAGTTCGGCAGGCTTCGCAAATGCGAGCTCGCAATTGCGAGCATTTTTATCGCAAATGCGAAATATTCCCAGGGAAGCTTCCTTCGTAAATGCGAAGAAATCGATCGCAAATGCGATGCCCGCCTTTAGCCTCAACCTTCGCAAATGCGAACGTATGTCCGCAAACGCGATATTGAACCTTCGCAAATGCGACCAATTTTTCGCAAATGCGCACCTCCCAGTATCCTTTCGAGTTCGCAAATGCGAACTAGACTTCGCAATTCCCACATTTTGGTCAGGGATCGCAATTGCGAACCCCAGTTTGCAATTCAAATATTAGAGACCTGCATTTCTCATACTTAGACGATTTTAAGCTTCATTTTTCACATTCCTCCAAAACTAAAACACCATAGGCGATTTTTCAAGAGCAAACCTCATTCCAAAACAATTGTAAGTTGATTTTCACTTAATTCATTCAATCTTTAATATCATTTATCATGTTTTCATCTTAAAATCTAGGTTTTTCATGGGTGAAAATGGGGATTTTGGGTAGAACCTAGGTTTTCTTAAAATTGGGGATTTGGACCTCAATTTGA
>MU695486.1:237042-275874 GCA_026770625.1 Nicotiana glauca
AGGAAATAGATGAGGATAATGGCTCCGCATATCAGACTCGGACTCCCAGGTCGATGCCTCGGGAGGCTGACCTCTCCACTGGACACGCACTGAGGGAAAACTCTTCGACCTCAACTGTCGAACCTGCTGGTCTAGAATAGCTACCGGCTCCTCCTCGTAAGACAGATCTTTGTCCAACTGGATAGTGCTGAAATCTAACACGTGGATAGGATCGTCGTGATACCTCCGAAGCATAGACACATGAAACACTGGATGCACGGCTGACAAGCTAGGTGGCAAGGCAAGTCTGTAAGCCACCTCTCCCACACAATCAAGAATCTCAAATGGGCCAATGAACCTAGGGCTAAGCTTGCCCTTCTTCCCAAATCTTATCATGCCCTTCATAGGCGATACATGGAGCAATACTCGCTCACCAACCATGAAAGCTACATCTCGAACCTTGCGATCCGCATAACTCTTTTGCCGCGACTGAGTCGAACGAAGCCTGTCCTGAATGATCTTGACCTTATCCAAGGCCTCCTGGACTAAATCTGTACCCAATAACCGAGCCTCTCCCGGCTCAAACCATCCGACTGGAGACGGAAATCGCCTACCATACAACGCCTCATATGGAGCCATCTGAATGCTGGACTGGTAGCTATTGTTGTTGGTGAACTCTGCTAAAGGCAAAAACTGGTCCCAAGAGCCTCCAAAATCAATGACACAGGCTCGGAGCATATCCTCCAATATCTTAATAGTCCTCTCGGACTGGCCGTCCGTCTGAGGATGGAACGCTGTGCTCAACTGAACCTGTGTGCCTAACTCCTGTTGAACTGCTCTCCAGAAACGCGAGGTGAACTGCGTACCCCGGTCCGAAATGATAGATACCGCCACTCCATGAAGGCGAACAATCTCTCGGATGTAGATCTCAGCTAAACTCTCTAATGAATAAGTGGCTGCAATAGGAATGAAATGCGCTGACTTGGTCAGCCTATTAACAATGACCCAAATATCATCAAACTTCTTCCGAGTCATCGGAAGTCCGGTAACAAAATCCATGGAATCCTCTCCCACTTCCACTCGGGAAGCTCAATCCTCTGATACCAAATGTGATGACCAAAAGGGTCATCACCGGATCTCTCTCTTTTTCCGCGCTTCCGAGGCCTTGAAAACCTCACTTTTAATTGCCTCGATTTATGTGCGCAGTCCGGGCGCGTAGCCGAAAAGTCTGAGTTGAATCTATTTGAGATTCCTTCAAACCACGAAGAAATCAAACAACCAGTGAAGTTAAGAGGCCGGATGGGGCCTAAAATCAAAGGGAAACCCCATGGAACGAAGGGTTTTCCGGTGAAGGCGGCTAGGGTTAGGGGAGCGTCTAAGAGAGAAGAGATGAGAGAAGGGATTTGGGGCCGGCGGAATTAGATAAGTGATTAAGGTTAGGGGGTATTTGGTGTTAATTAAAAAAGGAAACGAATCCTGGACCGTTGATCTTCTGAGATCAACTACCAGGATTCCATCCGGGTTGGGGTGGGTTATTTGGAGATTGGATTATGTGTTACATTTAAGTGGGCTAGGGTAGATTGGGCTAGTATTTTAAGTAATTGGGCAGGTGTAATTGGGTTAGGTACGAAAAATGATTAAGAAAAAGGAGCAATTATTTAAATATCCAATTAACTTAATAAAATAATTTTATAAAGTAATTTATAAATGATAAAAATATCATTTGTGCATAAAAATAATTTAAAATAATTACTTAGTATTATAAAAATATAAAAGTTTATTTTCTTTTGAAATAAGGTAATTATGTACACATGGGGCTATTATTGCAATTATAACCCTAACATGTACATATGACTATTCATGAAATAATTAAAGCTTAGTATAAATATAAATAATAAGATTAAGCAATAAAATTATCATAAAACCTTTTGTGATGCAATTGGTAATTATTTATATAATAAAATACTAGAATAAATTAATTAAAATCCTTTTAAAATTATAAGAAAATTATGAAAAAATACTGGCTGATGCTCATGCACTATTTTGAAAATATATATGCATTTTGAAATATATGAGGGAAAAATTGGGTATCAACACTGAGTGCAACAATACAATTTTGAGTGTTGTCTGCAATCTTTACTTGTACCTTTGAAGAATTGTTGCGGTCCGCAAAAAAGTGAGAGTGGCCTCAGAGTTTGTACAGGCCGCACAATTTTGTGCTTGGCCGCAATTTGTTAATGAAATTTGAAAGGCCAAACTTAAGAGGACATATACTTTTAGTCTCTAGTTATGCGACCATATATAAAATTGTGCGGCCTCAGAGTGATTGTGCGGTCTGCACTTTTGCAATACTTAGTCAAATTTTTAATTCATAGTCCCTGCAATGCACACCCATTCCTTAATACACTTCAAAACTAGTTAGCATAAAACAAAGCCTTTCTAATGAAAAAAGGAAGAAAAGAAAAAGACACGTGGGTTGCCTCCCAAGAAGCGTCTGATTTAACGCCGCGCCACGATGCAGACTACCAATCATTTGAAATGGAGAACCACCATGATGTGGCCATCATCAACCTTTCCAAGATAGTGTTTAACCCGGTGGCCATTGACTCTAAATACCTCATCATTCTTATTTTTCAAGTCCAAAACACCAAAGGGGGTTACATTCACCACCTCAAATGGGCTACTCCATTTGGACTGCAACTTACCAGAAAACATCCGTAATCGGGAATTGAAAAATAGCACAAGATCACATTCTTTAAACTCCTTGTTGTGGATGTACTTGTCACTGAGGTACTTCATCTTCTCCTTGTAAAGGGACGAGCTTGTGTAGGCATGATACTGAAATTCATCCTGCTCATTAAATTGTGACACCCTTAGGTTTGCGGCAACATCCTACTAAAGGTTCAACTTCTTCAAAGCCTACATGGCCTTATGCTCAAGTTCCGCCGGAAGATGGCATGCCTTCCCGAACACTATCCGGTATGGAGACATCCTAATCGGTGTTTTGTAGGTCGTTCTATAAGCCCAAAGAGCATCATCAAGTTTTTTTGACTAATCCGTCTGGTTGGCATTGACTGTCTTTGACAAAATACTCTTGATCTCCCGGTTGAAGACTTCAACTTGTCCGTTTGCTTGAAGATGGTAGGGGGTCGATACTTTGTGAGTGACACCATACTTTGTGAGTAAGGTATCAAAAGCCTTGTTGCAAAAATGTGAACCTCCATCACTAATAATGTCCCTTGGAGTACCAGATCTTGTAAATATGCTCTTCTTCAAGAATGCCACCACACTCCTTTCTTCATTATTGGGCAAAGCAATGGCCTCGACCCACTTAGACACATAATCAACCGCGACTAGAATGTAGGTGTTCCCACAAGCAAACAGACCTATGAAATCAATACCCCACGCATCAAAAATATCTATCTCCAAAATGGTGGTGAGAGGCATTTCATTCTTCTTTGAGATCCCACCGGCCCATTGGAATTCATCACAATGCTTGACAAGCTCACTAGCATCCTTGTAGAGAGTAGGCCAATAAAATCCACAACTCAAAACTTTAGCCACCGTTCTTGCTCCACCATGGTGACCACCGTGCGGTGAAGAGTGGAAAGCCTCAAGAATACCCATTTGTTCCTCCTCCAGTACACATCGTCGAATCAAAGCATTGGTACAAATTCGAAAGAGGTACGGCTCATCCCAATAATAGTCAAGGCAATCCCATTTGAGCTTCTTCCTTTGGTTTTAAGAGAACTCATTCGGTACAATGCCATTCACAAGATAGTTTGCTAAGTCGGTGAACCATGGCATCCCGGTCATTGAAACGTCTAGGAGTTGCTTGTCGGGAAATGAATCATATTTCAAGGCCGTCATGTGGCTTCCCCTCCTCCCCCAATCGGAACAAGTGGTCTGCTACTTGATGTTCACTACCTTGCGATCTTGAATCTCTAGATCAAACTCGTGCAATAGAAGCACCCACCATATAAACCTAGCCTTAGAATCTTTCTTGCTCATCAAATACCAAAGCGCCGCATGGTCGGTGTGTACAATCACTTTTGTACCCATCAAGCACGAGTGGAATTTCTCCATAGCAAAGCAATAGTAAGGAGATCTTTTTCGGTCACTATGTAATGTACTTAGGCATCATTCATGGTCTTGCTTGCATAGTAGACCGGATGGAAGATTTTGTTGATACGGTGCCCCAACACCACTCCAATCGCCACATCACTTACGTCACACATGAGCTCAAAAGGCAAGCTCCAATCCGGTGCGGTGATAATAAGAGTATTATTCAACTTGAACTTAAGCAACTCGAATGCCTTCATGCAATCTCCATTGAAATGGAACTTGGAATCCTTCTCCAAAAGTGTACACAAAGGGTTCACCACTTTGGAAAAATCCTTGATGAATCGGCAATAGAACCCTGCATGAACAAATAAGCTTCTCACTCCCTTCACGGGTGTAGGGGGAGTTTGGAGATCACCTCAATTTTGGTCTTGTCGACCTCAATACCATGCTTTGAAATTTTTTGGCCAAGGATAATGCCTTCCTCAGCCATGAAGTAACATTTCTCCCAATTCAATACCAAAATTTTATCCTCACACCTAGTCAAGACCCTATCAAAATTGTTCAAGCAATCATCAACATAATTCCCAACAACGGAGAATCATCCATGAAGACCTCAAGAATATCCTCCACTATGTCGGTGAAGATAGCCATCATACAACGTTGAAAAGTCGATAGTGCATTACACAAACCAAATGGTATTCATGAGAATGCAAAAGTACCATAGGGACAAGTGAAGGTAGTCTTTTCTTGATCCTCCGGGGGTAATGGGAATTTGATTGTAGCTGGAATACCCATGGAGGAAATAATAGAAAACACGTCCGGACAACATATCAAGCATTTGATGAAGGAAGGGAAGTGGGAAATGATCTTTTCTTGTAACTTTGTTGAGCTTGTGATAGTCCATACACACCCTCCATCCGCTCACCTTCCTTGTAGGAATCAACTCTTTCTTGTCATTGGTAACAACGGTCATGCCCCCTTTATTTGGGACCCATTGCACCGGAGAAGTCCATGAACTATCAGAAATAGGGGCGAGGCTTATGCCCCGGATATCCGCCAATGTCCATTTGATTGATCTCTTCCTCCTTTGTAGCACCTCCAATGTGGACTCTACATGCATGTTAGTCAAACAAGAAGAAAGAATAACCGGTAAAGTAGAAGAAGGGCCAAGGAACTCATACTAGAGATGTGGAGGCAGTAGCTTTAACTCCAAAGTGGGAGGCTCCTTAATTAAGGGCTTTGTTGGAGGAGTCTAGATTTTCAAGATCCAAAGATAACTTGCGGGGCTCATAAGAGTACGACCATATTCCTTGCAATGCATTCACACACTCCACTAGCCTTCTTTCTCCCCATCTTCATCAAGGTTGAGCAAAACAGCTTCAAAATTATACTCAACATTCATTGTGGCACTAGAATCATCAATAATCACGTCGGTCACCAAATCCACGAACAAACAAACTTCATTGCTATTCGGTTGCCTCATAGATTTTCACACATGGAAGACCATTTTTTCATTAACCACCCGAAAAGTGAGCTCATCGGCTTACACATCAACAAGATCCTTCCCCGTAACAAGGAGAGGTCTACCCAAAAAAATAGGCACCTCATAGTCCACTTCACAATCAAGAATCAAAATGTTCGCCAGGAGGATGAACTTCTCAACACAAATAAACACATCATGAATAATACCCAAAAGTATCTTCATTGTACGACCCACCATTTGCAACCCCATGGATGTGGGTATTGGTTGCCCAATCCCCAAAGTTATGAACACCGAGTAGCGCATCAAGTTGATACTTGCCCCTAGATCACATAGAGCTTTAGCAAAATCGGCACTCCCAATAGTGCAAGGGATTGTGAAAGCGCCTAGATCTTCCAATTTCATTGCCATTGATTGCACAATAGCACTCACTTGATGTGTTATATTGATAGTTTCACAATTCATCGACCTCTTCTAAGTGACCAAGTCCTTCATGAGCTTTGCATAACTCGATGTTTGCTCTAATGCCTCAACCAATGGTACATTGATAGACAAACTCTTCATCATGTCAATAAATCTTTGAATTGGTTCTCACTACTTTAGTTTGCAAGCTTTTGAGGGTATGGAGGAGGATACCTTAGCATTGGTGCCTTAGCCTTTGGCACTACCGGTTCCAGCATGTCAATCATGTGTTCCCTAGACAGGTTCACTTCTTCTTGCATCTCCTCCACATTTTCATCAATATCAATTCTCACTGCTTCATTAGCTTGAACCGCATTGCTTGGAATTTCATCTTCTTGAATAACAACATCCTCATCCACAATTCTTCTTTGATTTGAGGTGGTTGATTCTCTACCTTTTCCACTTCTTTTAGTCACGGCCATAGCATGTCCCAAATTATTCCTACCCTTCGGGTTCACCAGTGTATCATTTGGTAGTGCCCCCTTAGGACGAGTGTTCAAAGCTTGTTAGATTTGGCCCAATTGAACTTCCAAATTACAAATAGAAGTGTTGTGAGAGTCTAGTTGAGCATCGGAGTCAGCGTTCTTCTCCATCATCTATTTAAACATGTTCTCTATTTATCCCATCTCATTGTTGGATGAGCTCGGACCTTGAGAAGGATAGGGAGGTGGATTGCTTGGTTGTTGTAACATCGGGTGCCTTTGAAAACCTGACCAGTGGTTGTTGTTGTTGTTTCGCCCTCCTTGGTTGTTGCCTCCCCAATTGCCTTGAATTTTGCCACCCCAAGTGCCTTGATTTCCTCCCCAATTGCCTTGGTTACCTTGATTATTCCAATTCCCTTGATTAGGAATGCCACCACTCCAATTGCCTTGGTGGTTTTGGTTTTTCCAATTTCCTTGGTTTTCTTGTGACCGCCATTGTTGTTGATTTTGTCCTTAAGCATTATTTCTTTGACCTTGATAATTGTTGACATATTGCACTTCTTCTTCTTGCTCATTGAATGCATCACCTTGGTCATACTCACTATCATCTTGTATGAATTGTTCCGATGGCTTTGCATTTGTTGACCATTTTGTCATCTCTTGTTCATGATCATATTGACACCTTCCATCGCATTCTCTTGTTTTGGCCCTTGAACTTGTTAAAGCTGAGCTTTGGCCAATTGGTTCATTGTATTTGTCAACTTGGCTATAGGTTGCCCATGATCATGTAGTTCCTTGTGTAGGTGTCACCTTGAGGAACATTGGCTCTACTTTGCCATGCCGATGAGGTATACGCCATCTCATCCAAAATTTCACAAGCTTTGGCATAAGGCGTGCTCAAGTTGCCACCGGCGAGTTGATTTTCCACACATTGATTTATTGTGTTGATCCCCCTGTAGAGGGTATGTTAGATCATGGACTTGGTCATATCATTATTCGAGCACACTTTAACCATGGTACGATATCTTTCCCAAATTTTGCGCAATGTCTCATTTGGCTCTTGCTTGAATGCAAGAATCTCATCTCGTAGTGTTGCCATATGCCCTGGAGAGAAGAATTTGGCAATGAATTTTTCTGCCAACTCATCCCATGTATGAATAGAATGATTGGGCAGTCTCTCTAACCAGTCCAATGCCTTTCCCCATAGAGAAAAGGGAAATAGCCTCAACCTGAGTGCATCCTCGGAGACGTTTATTTTCTTTCTCTCCCAACAAGTATCGACGAATCCTTTGAGATGCTTGTAAGCATTTTGACTCAGAGCCCTGGTGAAGAACCCCGTTGCTCAAGTAGTGTAAGCATCACATTGGTGATTTGGCAGTTGCCCACACTAATGCGGGGCGAGATGATAGCATTTTTATAACCCTCGTTCAGCAACACCCGGTGTGCAACCGCTCTTGGTGGAGGTGGGGGAGGGACGGGAACATTATCATAAGGCAGTCGGCCTCGCCTATTTGCTTGAGGTTCAAGAGGAACCTCATCAACTTGGTCATCATCCAGGTCCTCCCCCATCGGCAAATTCCCGATGGTCTCGTTGTTAAGAACCATTCTCGTACCGATGATCAATTCAAAAATAAAGTTAGTAACTCGGAAGGAAAAGAAGACAAATCACACAAAACCTATATATATAGCTAAATCTGTTTAACTCCCCGGCAACAGTGCCAAAACTTGATGTCGCCCAAAGTCACACCACAAATATAGGTTGTGAGGTGGTCGAAGCAATAATAAAAACCCAACGCAAGTCGGGGTCGAATCCACAAGGAGTTAGACTTTTGGATTAGGTATACACCTAGTGTGAATGTATGATGTGCCTATGATTGCACTTCACATATTTGGTTGTTTCTTTCTACTTCTATTTATTATGCTAGTGTTTGCAACTGAAAATCTAAGAGACAATATTTTTGGTGTTGTTGTTTTTCAAGTTGATATAAGGTCTAGGGTCGTAACTTCTACCTTGGTGGTTACCTAATGGGTTGTAAACTCTAGGGAAAGTTTTATTGGTTGGGGTTGTAATATAGCAATCACACGCAATTACCCACTTAATACCTCTCGGTAGTTAGAGTGATTTTACCCAGTTTGACCTTCTCAAGTCCAAATGGATATTGTACAAAATAAGTGATAAATGCTCAATTTGGGTCTTACTATCTCTAGATGCAACCCTTTAATTGGGGCTACAAATTTCTTGAATTCACCCCAATTCCTTGTTAGCCAAGTTTTCCTAGACTTAGTCTCTCTTTCTCAAGTAGAGATTAAGTCAATTAAGGCATGAGTCACTATTTGCAACCATTAATTCTTAATTTCAAGAAAGAACTAGGCTAAATATCACTAACTCAATCACAAATAAGCCATAACTCAAATACCCATTAAGTACCCATACTAGGGTTGGGTCACAACCCTAGCTAGAAATTTAGCTACTCATGGAAACTGCAGAAACTAAACAAGAAACGAAGATAGAATTTATAATACTTGATTAAGGAAAGAAAATCCAATGTTTAAAAGTTAATCTAGCACAATGTTACCCAATACAATAAACAAAAATGGCTCAGGTGCTCTCATAAAACAAAACTTAACCTAAAATGACAAAAAGTTCTATTTATACTAAGCTGAAAATATCTTACAAAAATTCCCAAGTGGAGGTTGTCAGCCGCACAATTATGTGTGCGGTCCACACGTTGAGATTTGGCTTGACATGTTCCAGGTATGTGGCTGCACAATTATGGGTTGTGGTCGCACTCTTTCAACTTCTAAGAACTGCACATTTATGAGTTTGATCGCACTCTTGATTCTACGATTGCAATATTATATTGTGGTCTGCATTCCTTGATCTTAAGCTTTGGCTGTGTGAGACTTCTATGGACCACATAAAAATGAGTACAGTCGCGCTCTTGATTATGCGGCCGCACAAAAATGGTGCGGTTCGCATTTCTTCTTTAAATTAAAATCCTATCTCTCTGATCTTTGTCTTTTGCGGCCGCACCAGAATTGTGCGGTCCGCACTTTGCATGTCATTTCTTGTCAGAGGTCTTCTTCCTGATCTGCGGCCGCACTAAATATTGTGGTGGGCCGTACAGTGCCCTTTTATCCTTGTTTCTGTACTTATCCAAAATTACTCCTTCTTGAGTTAATTTTCATCTCTTTAGCTCATATTCTAACACTCTTGCAAGGAAGCATATTTTATTAGTTTTCGGGAATACCTTTAAGAAAATTTGAGCTAAAACGAAAGTAAAAGAGTGTAAATAAGTAGTCAAAATTCCTACTTATCACTCGCCCGCTTGGTGAATCATGGGGGCATATTTTTGGCATTGATAGCATTTTCTTACGAATTTGGCAGCCTCATTTTTCATCGTGAGCCAGTAGTAGCTTGCTCGTATGAGGCTTCTGACGAGAACTCGATTGCCGGTATAAGCTCCATAGTGACCTTCATGTACTTCTTTGAGAATGCGCTGCATTTGATTTTGTCGTAAGCACTTTGCTAGGGGGTTGCCAAACGTTCTTTTGTACAAGTCGTTATTGATGACATTGTACCTGGCCGCCTGCATTTGAAGCTTCTTGGGTTCTTTTTTACCGGGTGGGAGTACCCCCTCCTGCAAATATGAGATAATACGATTGCACCAGTCCCAAGTCAAATTTATAATTCGTACCTCAATTTGATCGATAGATAAATGAAGGAGGGTGACCATGACCCCTTCTCCGGTTATGCTTTTTATGGCCGTTACCAGTTTAGCGAGGCCATCCGCTTTGATGTTCTGTGCTCAGGGTATTTGATCGAGCGGGCATTCGTCGAACTCGAGTAATAGTTTGCATATTTTGGCCTGGTATTTCTGTAGCCGTTGCTCTTTAATTTGGAAAGTCCCTATAACTTGGTTATGAGTGCCAATTTTAACCCTGCAATCACGGCCTCATACTCGGCCTCATTGTTAGTCATATCAGGTCACCGTATGAATTTGCGAACTATTTTTCCTGTTGGGACCTCGAACAGGAGTCCTAGTCCAGATCCTGATACGTTAGAAGCGCCATCAGTGTACAAAACCCATTAGTCGTGCATTTTGGTGAAAGTACTGGCAGTTTCCCTTTTGACTTCGTGCATTATCTTCGCACTGAAGTCGGCAAGAACTTACGACTTTATCAGCATTCGCGATTGATAGGTTATATCATGCTCGCTCAGCTTAATGGCCTGTTTGACCAATCTATCCAATAGTTCGGGTTTATGCAGGATACTCTTTAGAGGAAAAGTTGTGACCATTGAGATAGGGTGGCACTGGAAATAAGGTGTAAGATATTTTGAAGTTACGACCAAGGCCAGAGCCAGCTTCTCGAGATAGGGGGTACCTCGTTTCAGGGTTGACCAAAGTTTTGCTAATGTAGTAGATTGGAGAATGCATACCTTTATTTTCTCGTACTAGGACTGCACTTACCGCGACATTGGACACAGCCAGGTAGCCAAGGAGACGCTCTCCGGGTTCTGCCTTAGCGAGCAACGGGGGCGAAGACAGGTAGGCCTTTAGTTCTTTTAAGGCTTCGACACACTCGAAATTCCATTGGAGTCCGTTATCCATTTTGAGTACACCAAAAAATTTGTGGCACCTATCGGAGGACCGTGAAATGAATCTCAATAGGGCGGCTATCCGACCGGTCAGCTTTTGCACTTGTTTCTTGCTGGTTAAATTTTTTGGGATTAATTCTATGGCCTTGATTATCTCGGGGTTGACCTCGATGCCTCGTTGCGATACCAAGAAGCGGAGGAACTTTCCAGAGGTTATGCCGAAGGCGCATTTTTTGAGGTTCAATTTCATACCGTACCGTCTGAGTATGTCGAAGGCTTTCCTCAAGTGGTCGATATGGTCTTCCTTCCTTTTTGACTTGACCAACATGTTGCCTATATATACCTCCATGGTCTTGCCGAGTTGATCTTTGAAAATTTTGGTCACTAGCCTCTGATATGTTGCCCCTGCATTTTTCAACCTGAACGACATCAACCTGTAGCAGTATGTCCTCTGGAGGGTGATGAAAGTCATTTTTTTCCGGTCCTCCTCCTCCATGAGGATTTGGTTGTAGCCCGAGTAGGCATCCAAGAAGCTTAGCAGTTCGTGCCAGGCTGTAGCGTCGATGAGTTGGTCGATATGAGACAGAGGGGAACGAGTCTTTTTTGGGCAGGCTTTGTTCAGATCTGTGAAGTCTACGCACATCCGTCACTTTTCGTTCTTCTTTTTCACCGTAACCACATTGGCGACCCATTGAGGTTACTTCGATTCTCTGATAGAACTGTTCTCTAACAATTTTTTGACCTATTCATGAACCGCGTCATTTATTGTAGAGTTAAACTTTCGTCTAATTTTCCTCATTGGAAGAAGTCCCGTAATACTACTGTTTTTGGACTTTTAAAATAACTGGGCAAAAATACTTATCGCGTTCGCGACAGGCCCATCGTGTTCGCGATGAGTTAGGTCTGACAGACCTTCGCGTTCGCAGACCAGTGGCCGCGTTCGCGATGAACAAATTGGTGACCCCTCCCCAGAACCTTACGCGTTCACGAGTGCAAGGACGCGTTCGCGAAGGGTCTCACCCCTCAACTTCGCATTCGCGAAGAAGAAATTGGGCACCTAGGATATTTGCCTTACGCGTTCGCGAGTGGGCCCACGCGAGCGCGAAGAACAAAATCCTTGGGCACTGAACAACAGAAAAACATGCAACTTTTTATAAGTCCAAAACCTTCCGAAACACACCTGAGTCCTCGAAGCTCCAAACCAAACATACGTACTAACACAATGACATCATACGAACTTATCCGTTCGATCAAATCGTCAAACTAACCTCAATAACAACGAATTAAACCTCAAAATTAAAGAATTTTCTCAAACTTCTTAAAAGATCAATTTTTTGCAATTTAGGTCTGAATCACGCCAAATAACATCCGTTTTTCACCAAATTCCACAGAATCATCTTAAATCATATATAAGATCTGTACCGGACATCGGAACCAAAATACGGGCCCGATACCATCATGTTCTAATCAAATTTCATTTCAAATTCCTTTAAACAATTTTCTTAAAAAATTCATTTCTCGAGCTTGGGACCTCGGAATTCGATTTTGGGCATACTCCCAAGTCCCTTATTTTCCTACGGACCTTCCGGGACGGTCGCATCATGGGTTCGGATCCGTTTACCCAAAATATTGATCGAAGTCAAATTAATTCATTTTATAGTTAAAATTTATCTTTTTTCACATATTTTCTCATTTAAGCTTTCCACAAGCCTCAGAACGCATAATGCAATTTCAAAACAAGTGATGACCCAAAAGGGTCATCACAGAACCATAGTCTTATTTATTAAAGTTTAACTAAACCAATTTGGACAAATGAAACATGCCAACTTCAAGACATAACTACTACTCTTTAACAAACAAATAAATCATCAGATTGCACATTTTAAGTTGATTTAAGTCTGTCAAGTGTTTGTCACATGAAAGACGACGATTACAATTGAGAACAACAAATTCAGAATTAGAATCTATTTGGAGATCTATTTCTATTCTTTTACCAAAATAGATTTTACGTCAAAAGAAAATCATGGATATTTTTCATTAATGGCTTGATATCACTAATTAATTAAACAGAGTGTATGATACAAGCAGACAAATTCTACAACTATTCATAATTATCATGTAATGTTGAAAGAAGTTATGCTTACCACGTAGCTCATGAGATAGCGAGAGAAATTCAATTTGAAAGTTATATGATATCAGTGTTTTTCAAGTAAAGTAGAAATTTCAGTAAGATTATCTGCAACATAAAAATCGATCACTTACCAGGAGAAAATAAAATGAAACCAAAGCTTCCCTATCACATAACATTTTAAATAGCCAAAAAATTAAAATTAGACCTTGTTCTAATATGAGAAGGATAATACAAATTTTAAATATTCTATTATTAATATATTTATATTACAGTTTTATCAACCACACAAATTACTTTTTAAGAAAATAATATTTACAAAAAAGTATTTTGTTTAAAGAGCATAAAAGTCAATCAATCACGTTTCAAACCTTCTAAAAGTGTGGTGCTAGGATTGCAGCACCGAAAGTTTTAACCTTCGATGTCAGAAGTTATGATTCTTGAATTGAAACTCTAAGTGTATTTATCTAATTAATTTATACAATAGGTGATTAAAAAAAAATATCGCTTTATGGTCAACAAATTAACATAGTCATCCTTCAACATAATAAAATAAAAAAATTTATCCAGATGCATACATCAAGAAAGAAAATAGACAATATCGAAATAGCATAATCTAACAATCGAGAATAGAAAATTTACCGGCTATCTTCAAGCACCCCCAGAACGTGATAATTGTCCGGTTACTTATCAACATCAAACTTATAGAATACATCATCTAAAAAGACCGGCAAAATATTACAAAAGTCAATGGCTGCAATTTAAAATACTAAGTACTAGAACTTATTATTAATTTACATGTAAAGGAGCTATATGTATTACCTTTATTCACTGAAATCTCAAACATGAGCCCTTCATAAAAACTCTCCAGACTTGGTATTTTCTTTTCGTTTATATATCATATTTCTGTGTCTGTTACAAATCGTAAAACCAGAAAGGAGATGAAGTTGAAACTAGCTCTACATTTGAGAGAAGGTTCGAGAAGAGAGAAGCCTCAGATATTTTCATTAATTGCTGAGAATAAAAATTCCAGTATCTATCTAATATAGATCAGAATGTCAAGAAATAAATAATGGGCCTCTTGCCCGGTGGCCCAATACAACTAATACAAAATTAGATTGGGCCAATGCTAAAGCTAACTAACTAATTACAATAAAAGCCCAATGCTACATATCAGCCTTTGTCTTCTAATAGTCCAATAGCCCCCCTCAAGTTGGAAGGTGGAACAACCCCCAACTTGCGAAGATGAAGATGATGAGTAGGCCCAAGGAGAACCTTGGTAAGAATATCAGCAACCTGAACAGCAGTGGGAACATGAGCTAAAGTGAGCAGGCCATCACCAATCTTTCCTCTGATAAAATGACAGTCCAGCTCTATATGTTTGGTCCGTTCATGGAAGACAGGGTTGCGAGCAATGTGCAAGGCGGCCTGGTTATCATAGTATAAAGGGACAGGAGCAGAAGAAGGAAGCCCAAAATCAAATAATAATCTGGAAAGCTAGGTAACCTCAGCAGCAGCTTTACTCATGGCACGGTATTCAGCTTCAGCAGAGGAAAGAGAGACTACAGGTTGTTTCTTAGACTTCCAACTCACCAAGCATTCACCCAGAAACACACAAAAATCAGTAACAGACCTCCTACTATCAGCACAAGAAGCCTAGTCACTGTCATAATAGGCTCGTAAGCTGAGGTCAGGAGAATTACTGAAGAATAAACCAAAATCAGAAGTCCCTTTCAAATAGCGCAAGAGATGTAATGCAGCCTGCATATGAGGAAGCCTAGGAGTTTGCAGGAACTGGCTAGGGTGTTGTACAGCAAAGCTGATGTCAGGACGAGTATGAGTTAAAAAATTAAGTTTGCCCACCAAACATCTATATTCCTCAGGCTTGGGCAAAAGATCACCAACAGAAGTTGTTAGCTTCTCATGGATAGCAAGAGGACAAACCACAGCTGAAGAGGAAGAAGAGTTAAAAGACTTTAACAAATCATGGGTGAACTTCTTTTGGTGAAGAAGAACACCAGAATCACAATAGAGCACCTCAATACCCAAGAAATAGTTAAGGGAACCCAGGTCTTTAATCCTGAACTGTGCATGTAGAAAATCTTTCAAGGATGAAATCTCAGATAAATCAGTACCAGTCAAAATAATGTCATCCACATATACAACTAAAATAACCAAAGAAGAACCAGAACCCCTAGTAAATAGGGAGTAGTCATTCATATAGAATGAGAATATCCTCTAGAGCAAAGAGCTTGAGACAACTTTGCATACCATTGTCTGGAGGCCTGTCTCAGACCATAGAGGGATTTGAGTAATTTACAAGCCAAAGGAGGAGAAGTAGATGAAGAGGGAGAAACAGACAAACCAGGAGGTATTTTCATAGAAACCTCTTCATCAAGATCCCCATGCAAGAAGGCATTATTGACATCAAGTTGGAATAAGGGCCAGTGTTGTTTGACAGCCATAGCAATCAAAGTTTTCACAGTAGACATTTTAACAACAGGTGAAAAAGTTTCATGAAAATCCACCCCTTCAACCTGAGTATCACCCCTAACTACTAGCCTGGCCTTATACCTCTCTAGAGTCCCATAAGCCTTATATGTAACTTTATATACCCATTTACAGCCTATAGGATTTTTACCAGGGGGTAACTCAACAATATCCCAAGTTCTATTTGCCTCCAAAGCCTCAAACTCTTGCCTCATGGTCTCCTGCCACTCAGGGACAGCAGCAGCCTGTGAGTAAGTGTAAGGCTCAGGAATGTGGAGCTGTGAAGTGGTGGCATGGAAGGATACAGACTCAGAGCTAGAACAACCAGGGGCATGAATGGAAGGAGGAAGATTAGAACAAATAAAATCCGGAAGATAGGCAGGAATAGAATGAGGTCTGCTAGACCTCCTAAGGGGAGGAGGAGGAGAAGAGGGAACATGATAGGGTAGAGGAGAAACTAAAACATCAGAAGGAGGACTGGGAGAGAAAATAGAAGGAGAATGAGCTGGGGTTGGAGAGGGTGGTGAAACAGAAGGCATAGAAGTGGAAGGAGGAGAAGAAACAGGAGTAGGGATAAAAGAAGGTGAATCATAAGAGAAATGAGCAGAAAAAAGAGGAGAAGGCAAGGCAGGAGAGGTGGAGGGAGAAGAGGTAAGGAAAGGGAAAATGTGTTCATGGAAAATGACATCCCTGGAGACAAAACAAGACTTAGTTGTGAGATTGTAGAGTTTGTAACCCTTTTTAGCAAAAGGGTATCCTAGAAAAACACATGGGATAGACCTAGGAAGAAATTTATCTCTATGGGCCTTAGCTATAGTAGAATAACACAGGCAGCCAAAAGACCTAAGATGGGAATAGGTGGGAGCCTTGCCAAAGATTAATTCATAGGGACTATTGTTGTTGAGAAGGGGGGAAGGAAATCTATTTATCAAATATGTGGCAGTGAGTAGGCAGTCTCCTCAAAACTTAACAGGAAGGTGAGATTGAAACAAAAGAGCCCTGGTAGTTTCTAGCAAATGTCTATGTTTTCTTTCTACCACACCATTCTGTTGTGGAGTATGTGGGTAAGAGGTTTGATGAATAATACCTTTCTCAGAGAAAAAAGATGCTCCAGAAGAAGAGGAACCCAATTCTAAAGCATTGTCACTCCTTACAGTCTGGACCTTGGTGTGAAATTGGGTTTCTACCATGGAAATGAAGCTTTTAATAGGTCAAAAGCATTGCTTTTAGCCCCTAATAGATGTGTCCATGTGGCCCTAGTGTAGTCATCTACTATGGTAAGGAAATACCTAGCACCAGAGTGAGTGGGAGTGGAATAAGGCCCCCAAGTGTCTATGTGAATAAGTTGAAAAGAATGAGAAGATTGAATGGAGCTGTCAGGAAAGGGAAGTCTAGTTTGTCTTGCTAAGGGACAAATAGGACAAGTAAAGGACTGTTTGGAAGACAAGTTACAATTAAGATCAGAAATAGATTTCATCTTAGAAAATGGCATATGCCCAAGTCTATAGTGCCAAACTACATCAGAATCATTCACTTTATTTGAAGTAACTATGGTATTTACAGAGGAATTGTGATTCACATCAGCTTCAGTAGTAGAAAACACAGGTAAAGAGGAAATATGTAAAGAAGAAACATCTGAAGAACAAGTGTTCACATGAGAAGACTCAATTGGTGAGGTGACATGTTGAAAGAGTTTGTAAAGTCCACTGTCCAGCCTACCAAGCACCACTGGCTTCTTCACTGAAGGGCCCTGGAATGTGCAAGCAGACTTGGTAAACTGAACAACATCATCACAGTGATTTAAAAGTTTATGAACAGAGATAAGATTATGTTTGAAGCTGGGAATGTAAAGGGCATTATGAAGGATTAAATCAGGGAATAAAGCTAAAGACCCAACATTAGTAACTTTTACTTTGTACCCATTTGGGAGAGACACAAGATAGGGAATAGGAAGAGTGATTATATCAAAAAGTAGGCTCTTAATAGAAGTCATGTGATCAGTAGCTCCTGAGTCTATTATCCAAATAATACCATTCACACTAGATAACATACAAGCTCCATAAGAAATACCCTTGTAAGGCATGAGCTTACCAGCAAAGTTAGCAGAAGCCATAAGAGGTGGAGGTTATGGGGAAGCAGAAATTTGGGATTGTTGCAATAAGGTCATCAGCTGGGAGTATTGATCCTTAGTGAGGCCAGGTATAGCAGAAAACTCTTCATGTTCAGATGGACCAGCAGAACTACCAGGCACAGAATTGACACCAGGAGAGTCAAGCTCAACATGTGCAGCAGATCTGCGAGGAGGTCCTTTGATGAACTTGAAGTGAGAAGGATATCCATACAACTTATAGCACTTATCTATTGAGTGACCAGGTTTTTTGCAGTACTTGCAAATAAGAGAGTTCCTGGTCCCATCAAAACAAACCTTAGAAGGGAATGAGGGTTTAGAAGTCCCAGCATGAAAGGAAGCAGACTGAGATGAAAATTGAGAGGCAGAAGACACTTGTCTCTATTTTTCATCAGACAGAATAATGCTGTACACATTTCCAACAGATGGAAGTGGCTTTATCATTAAAATGTTGTTGCGAGTCTGCACATAGGTATCATTCAGACCCATAAGGAACTGATAAACTTTTTGTTCTTCATCCTCGGCAGCTTTTCCACCACAAGTGCAAACTCTGGTTGTGTAGGAAGCAATCTCATCCCAGAGTTGTTTAATTTTGTTAAAATACGAAGCAATGTCTAAAGACCCTTGGGAAATATGAGCTAGTTCTTTCTTTAGCTCAAAAACTCTAGCCCCATCAGCCTTACCATATCTCTCTTCCAACTCATGCCAAATTTGCTTGGCAGATTCAGAATATTCAACGCCACGAGAGATCTCTTTTGACAAAGAGTTGATTAACTATGAAACTACAATATCATTACATCGTTGCCATTGGCGAGCCAGAGGAGATCCAACAGGCGGCTTAGTCGAAGAATCACTAATGAAATCAAGTTTATTTCGAATAGAGAGAGCTACCAAAATATTTCTCCTCCAGCTGCCATAGCAAGTGCCATCAAATGGATTAGAAACCAAAGAGGCTCCCAGTACATCAGATGGATGCACATATAGGGGATGACATGGATGTGTGAAATCATCCTCATGAAAAGCAGTGCGAGACACATTAGATGAGGAGGAAGACATGATAGCAGGATTATCATTTGTCATGGTGAAGAATAGAGCAACAAACACAATTTTTAAACAAATATTCAGCCAAAAATACAAGGAATAACAGATTTACCCCCCTCTTTTGCAACCGAAAAGAGAACAACCTTGAAAAAAAAAATTGAAGAATAGGTTTAGCCGGCGCAGCAGAATAACGAGGAAACCCTAGCTTCAATCAGTTGAAAACCCTAGCTCGGAATAACCAGAGAATCGTTCAATCAAATCGTTCAATCTCGCCATCAAACTGAAGAACCAGCAGAAATATGATGAATATGTCCAAAATATTCCAAAAATTTCAGCAAATTCGGATAAGAAACTGTTTCAGCATGAAATCAACAAAAAAACCAAAAATCGATGAAAAACTATGTGATTAACATCAATCGGAAACAAACGAAATGAGATGTTAGGATCTACGCTCTGATACCATGTTACAAATCGTAAAACCAGAAAGGAGATGAAGATGAAACTAGCTCTACATTTGATAGAAGGTTCGAGAAGAGAGAAGCCTCTGATATTTTCATTAATTGCTGAGAATGAAAATCCCAATATCTATCTAATATAGATCAGAATGTCAAGAAATAAATAATGGGCCTCTTGCCCGGTGGCCCAATACAACTAATACAAAATTAGATTGGGCCAATGCTAAAGCTAACTAACTAATTACAATAAAAGCCCAATGCTACATATCAGCCGTTGTCTTCTAATAGTCCAACAGTGTCTTCTTTTGGTTTGTATATTTTATTGTTATAAAATATTGGAGATGGGGCAGCAACGTGTTGCTGTGGCCTGTGGGAGGATGAATCCAAAATTGAGTTGGATAGGAGAATTCCACCTTCTCACATTTTTTTGTATAGTTTAAATCGTAATACAATTCTAGCATGGGTTTAAATCGTAATAGAATTCTAGTTTGGGGCTATTTATAATTATATCCTTAAATTATATAAATATTTAAGGTTATAAAAGTCAATCAATATTTTAAGGATATTTTGGTCGTTCAATATTTAGTTTAAATTATTCGTGCGTTTATAATAACTAGTTTCACGTGTATCTCAAGTCATGTATTATATGTTTTTGTAAAATAATATCAATAATATTATTAAGATAAAGCTTTTGAGTAATCAATTATACATGAAAGAATAAAGTACAAGTTTATGTGAATAATCAATATGAATCATCTAATATTAACTTGTTCGTCGAGGTCAAGACGATTGAATATATATATGACATGATGTAAGATATTTTTATTCTAAAAAACAAACAAAATGAATGTGCGCTATTATATTTAGGATAGTAATTTCCCCACATGGTGTAAGTAGTTAAATAAAAATTCTACCCTCAAGTACAGTGCCTGCTCAAAAATAAAAGTTGTACTTTTAAATCTCTTCTAATACAAAAACTCAACCTAATAAACAAAAATTAGAAGTTGGGACAGAAGATTGAAGGAAAAGGAAACGTCAATATATTTTCAACATTAGTGACAAGATGATTTTGACATAGTATTAGCTCAGGATAATGGCTTTTCTCAGTATTGGCTTAATGGAGGAAAAAGCCTTTATATAAATGTGTCTTTTTATTTTAAGGTAGCCAATGGTTAAAGGGAAATTTAAAAAATTGGTTAAAACAGAAGCATTGCAACCCTTAGAAAAGACACCTTTTTTTTTATAGTATTTTTATCATAATTAAATACTCGTTTATAAATATTATTATATATTATGTGACAATTGCCCCCTCATTATTTAATCATCAATATATTAAATCAAACTAAAGGCAAGAAGATATTCAGTATTTGTATAATACATAACTAAAGGTAGCTAACCATGCCTTGAAACTTCGAAACCTGATTCTTGTTTTGTAATGAGGAGTCGTACAATATGGGACTTGTACTCTATTATGTTTTAGCAAATACATTGGGATTCATCATCAAATTCATTGAAAGTGACCTCTGTCTTTATTGCATGTATGAATAATCTCATCCAGAGTATCTCACAACTGCACCATTACTCCACTTTAAGCTATAATTGAGAAAACTTTAGCGCCATGAAAAAATTTACAAAACAAATAATCTATTTTAGATTTTCATTAATCTTGTTTTGCTTCTACTTCTTCAAAATAATACTAGCCACTAATTTCATTATTAACTTTTAATCATAAGCCTAATATCCCATACTTTAAATATTTTAAATGTGGGCAACTCTAAATCATATTATTGGCAATTATAATGCCCAAATCATTAGTAATATTTTATGCCCAAGTTAAAGCATCTTTTATCTCAAATAGTTATGATAGTTTTGTAATGATCCGGTCCTTCGTTCTGAGAGTTATAGCACCATATTCCCCATCTACGCTTGTTTATGTGGTGTTCAACTGTGTTGAGTTGTATCGAGTTGGTAGGTTTGGGTTCGGGATAGTTTTGGAGTGAAATGATCACTTAGTCTCTTAGTTAGAAAGCTAAGTTAGAAAAGTCAACCGGAAGTTGACTTATGAGTAAACGAATTCGGATTTGGATTTTTATGATTGGATTAGCTTCGTTGGATAATTTTAGAATTATGAGTATGTCCGAAATATAATTTGGTGGTCCGTAGTAGAATTAGGCTTGAACTGGCGAAAGTTGAAAGTTAGAAGTTCTTAGGCTTGAATTCGAGGTTGATTTGGTATTATCTTTGGTGTTCCAGAGGTTCGATTAAGTTCGGGTAGTGATATATGACTTATTGGAATTATTGACTGAGGTCTCAAGGGCCTCGGCGTGTTTCAGAGAGATTTGGGTTGTGTTGTGCTCATTTTTCTTATGTTGCGACGCCGTTTCTTCAAGCATAAATGATATCATATTGAACAAATAAGCTCCGATTTCTTTTTTGGTTGAAGCATTAGATTTGTATCGTAATTACGGTCCTGTAGCAAAAAGAATCATCAAGTTTGGATATCGTATGAGGGTTTTATGATCATTTTACTAAGAATTGGGTTGACAAATTTTTCAGAGTAATTACGAAATTGCCACTAGCAGCGCATTAAAAAAAATCTGCACTATTTGCAAATATTAAAACATACATATCTCATTCATTATAAGGTCAAATTAAGTGATTCAAAAGCCTAAATTGATTAGAATTTCACAAGGAATCCATTGGAGTAATAAAATACAACTTTCTGGATCGTTTGGCATGAGAAACGAGGCAGAATAACTGACAGAAAAATATATAAAACTACGATTTGTTCTTTTGGTCATATTTTGAGTTGGGGAGCTCGAATTTGGGCAATTTTGGAGGTGATTTTCATCATATGGATTGGGGTAAGTGTTCTCTACTCGGTTTTGATTATATTTCATGAATCCATCTTCATTTTTGGGATTTGATTGATGATTTCAAAGTGAAATTAAGGGAGTTAGGGTTTGAGTTTGGAGAGTTTTAGGTAGGGATTTGAGGGACCAAACGGAGTCCGATTTTGATAAATTTTATATGGTTAGACTCGAAGAGGACGAGGGTTTTGATTCTGCCATTTTTGACTAATTTCAAGAAGTGGGCCCGGGGGCCAGATTTTGGCCGATTTCGGATTTTTGGCTTATTTTTGTAGTTTTTATTGTGGAATTCAATTTTTTAGACTATGTTGATAGTAGTATTCTGATTATGGATAGATTGGGAGCTTTTGGAGATTGAGTCCAGAGACGAGGGCATCCCGAAGTAGGATTTTACGCGGTTGAGGTAAGTAACAGTTTTAACTCTGGCTTTGAGGGTATAAACCCGGAGAAATTGATACCAAGTGATTGTTTGGTGGTGAATACCCACGCTAGATGACGGGCGTGTGAGT
Source organism: Nicotiana glauca (assembly GCA_026770625.1). Lineage (NCBI taxonomy): Eukaryota > Viridiplantae > Streptophyta > Magnoliopsida > Solanales > Solanaceae > Nicotiana > Nicotiana glauca. The sequence goes on from MU695486.1 coordinate 259,672, forward strand.
GTGAACCGTGAGGGATTGAGACTTGGTCCGTCCCGTGAGGCTGTGAAGCCTAATGGTTTTTATTTGTGGTTATGTGTTTATTTGTTATTGAACTTGTTTGCTTTCATGTTAGAGATCATGTTTAGGCTTTATTCATGCTCACATTATTTGTACTCAGTCATAGAAATTATTGTACATATTTACCGCAGTCTCTATTATTTGTTAATATGTTGTGATACTTGATGTGGGTTGTGTCCCCTTATTTGTTGATGATAGTGAGGCTAGTGAGGTATATGATTGAGTAAGGCAGAGGGCCTGGTTGTGAGGATATTAATACCATAGCACGTGAGTTGTCCGCATAGCATGTGAGTTGACCGTGCGAGTTCAGGTATTGATACCATAGTGCGTGAGTTGTCCGCGTAGCACGTGAGTTGACCGTGCAGATCCAGGTATTGATATGATGGCACATGAATTGTCTGTGCTTAGCGCTTGGGCTTTGGGAGCCCCTCCGGAATCTGTACACACCCCCAGTGAGCGTAGAGTGTTAAGTGTATTAAGTGTTGAGTATTGAGTGTTGAGTGCGAGTGCTGAGTGATGGAGTGACATGGCTGTGAGGTTGCATTTACTTTTGTTGTTGTTGTATTTACCTGTTAACTTGTTTGTGGTATTTGTTGCTTTTATGGAATTTACCTATTTATTCACGTTTATTGTAAATTGTGAAAAATAAATAATTAGACAGTTTTTCTTAGCTCGTCACTACTACTCAGTTCCTTAGTTATTTCTGTTACTACTAAGGTGGTTGTACTCATACTACACCCTGCACTTTATGTGCAGATCCAGGTGAGTTAGAGTTCGGCAATCGTTGAGTTCAGACCGGCTATCTGTGGAGATTGCAAGGTAGCTGCTAGTGTCCGCAGGACCTTGTTACTCCTTTTGTCGTTTCTTCTTTGGACAGTTAGACAGTTTATATATCTTAGTTCATAGTGTTAGACGCTCATAACTTAGTGACACCCTGATGTTTGGGACTCGTTTTCGTATTTTATATTATTTATATTTAGAGTTGGATTAGTTTATCAGGAATTAAATTATTACAAATATTTATTAAATTCTTATAATCAAATTAGTAGTAATATTTTGGGAATAGGCTTGCCTTGTAACACGATATGCGCCATCACGACCAAGGTTAGATTTTGGGTCGTGACAAGTTTTCAGGTATATATACAATCCACATAAATAAAGTACTTCATATATATTATTTTGTATCTCACGATAATTATTAAGTATTATTGTAAGTTTTATTCATGTCTTATAACCTTAAAAATAATATTTTGCATATTTTTATGTGTGGTAAAAATTAATATATTAACAAACTAATTTTATTTAGTAAAAGAGATAATTACTATAATGACCTTAGGTATTCCAAACCATATCATGCATGCATGACACAATAATTATGAGAGCGCGATTGATAATTAAAAAGAGTAAGTAAAGATAGTATAACCTGATTTTATCACTTTCTTCTTTTGCAATCCATTGCTTTGATGCTGTTATTTTTGCCATGTACTTTCTTATCATGTCATGGATGATTGATAATTAATATATTGGATATTTGGAAATAAAATAAATAAACGAAAATTTGAATTATTGTCACGACCCCAGTTCATCCTCCATGAACATATCGTGATGGCACCTAGTTCCTACAACTAGGTAAGCCTAAAAATGCGAAAATTCAATATAATTCGCGGAAATAATTAATTAAAACTGAGCATATGTAAAATAATAGCTGCGTATAAGGCCGCTCGGCCTATACAACTCAAAAGAAATGCGAAAATCTACAACTCAATCCCAAAACCCGGAAACTCACGGGAAACACAAGCTAATAGAAACGTAAAACACTGCTCTAACTCCAGAATGTCTAAACAACTAAAAGAAAAGAGAAGCTAACTACTAAAGCTGAAATATAGTAGAGACTCCTGGTCTGCGGACGCGGCAGATATACCTCGAAGTCTCCGCTAGATCTCTCCGCTTCGATGATAGTACGCCTGAGTGGAGGAACCTGGATCTACACATGAAAAACATGCGCAGAAGGGGCATGAGTACACCACAGCGGTACTCAGTAAATGTCAAGCCTAACCTCGGTTGGGTAATGACGAGGAAGGTCAGGGCCCTACTGAGGTTAAGCAATAAAATATAAATCAACAGTATAAAAATAAGCAGTAATAGTGAGTATAGCAGTGGAATAAAACAAGCTAAACAAGGCAATATCAAATACACAAGGAACGGAGCAACCATAGAATAAGTACAGCTCAATACCAATGGTAACAATGAGAATCTCCCAGGATACCGTCCTATAGTCCTTTTCTCAACTGTCCAGTAGATCTCCCGGGATACCATCCCGTAGTCAATCATATGTGTATATCCGAAGGATCTCCCGGGATTCTAACCCCCAGTCCCAAAGTAAATGTGTAGGGGGATCTATCGGGAATCGAACCCGCAGTCTCAAAGTAAATGTGCAGGGGGTCTATCGGGAATCGAACCCGCAGTCCCAAAGTAAACAAATAAGGGGGAGCTACCGGAATCCCACATCCGTAGTGCCAATGTAAATGCGCAACCACAACCAGAAGATATTCAGTATATGAAGTACAAAAGACAAACATCAGGTAGTACTAGCCTAGCATGCTTCACGCAGTACAGTCAAGGCAACTTAAACAATTAGGAAGTTAGATCAACTAAACATGCTTTTCTAATCTAACAAAGGTTATAACTACAAGTAAAACAAGGCAAATATGAAGGAAACTCAGTCTCAATATCTTAGGTAAAAATAGGATTTTTAAACAATTAGCTCAAGTACGCGCTCGTCACCTCACGTACAAGGCACTCAATTACCACATATCATATCCTAAGGGGAAAGGCCCCCCACACAAGGTTAGACAAGCCACTTACCTCAAACCGGCTCAAAATCAACTAAAAATCACGCCTTTGCCACGAGTATCCGACTCCAAATGCCCCAAATCTATTCAATTCAATTACACATTATAAATAACATCGCAAACCACTAGTTTTACTATTAAATTCAAAGTTACAGCGTGAAATTAGATAAAATAACCAAAATGCCCTTCAGGCCAACGTCTCGGAATCGAATAATTTTTTACATTTTCAGAACCCTCATACTCTTACGAGTCCAACCATATAAAAATCTCCCAAATCGGAGGTCAAAAACCCACTCAAAACCCAATAGTTTAGCCTATGAAGTTTCACCCAAATTTTTTTATCCCAAATTCGAATTTTTAATAATGGATTTAACTATAAAATGATGAAATATAACTAGAAGGGATTAAGGAAACGTTACCCAATAGTCTTCGCTTCAAAACCCTCTGAAAATCGCCCTTCCCCGAGCTCAATTTGATTTTTCTAACCTATGAAGTCTAACCCTCGAAATTTCTATATCTGCACAGGCATTTCCGCTTCTGCAGACAAGGGACTGATTATGACCGCTTATGCGGAAAATGAGCCGCTTCTGCGGTTCTCATAAAAAAATGACGTCCGCTTCTGCGGTTCAACAACCGCTTATGCGGTTCCGCTTATGCCGATTTCTTATCGCTTCTGCGGTTTCAAACAAAAACTCAAGGGCCGCATCTGCGACTATTATCTCGCAGGTGCGAAACCGCTTCTGCGGTTAAACTTCTGCACCTGCGAAAACTGAAGAGACACTCAAATCCCGCTCCTACGATGAACAGGCAGCTTTTGCGGTGCTGCACCTGTGGAACCCAAACCGCACCCCAAACCGCAGGTGCGGTTATGATAGATACCAGCAGTCTTCAGCAATTCTTCAACTTCAAAAATCTTCCGTCAACCATTCGAATTCATCCCGAGGCCCCCGGGACCTCAACCAAATGCACCAATAATACCTAATACCTCATTCAAACTTGTACCAATCCTTAAACCACCTAAAACGGCGCCGGAAACTCGAATTAAACAATGATTTGATCCTAAGAACTTCAAATTCCATTAAAACACGCTTTCGATCAAAAACCTAACCAAAACGCGTCCGAATGACCTGAAATTTTACACACACATCCCAAATGACATGACGGAGCTACTGCAACTTTCGGAATTCTAATCCGACCCTCAGATCAAAAACTCACTATCGGACCGGAGACTTAAAAAATTCAAACTTTGGCATTTCAAGCCTAAATGAGCTACGGACTTCAAAAATACATTCTGAATATGTTCCAAACCCCGAAATCACCTAACAGAGCTAACGAAACCACCGGATTTCTATTCCGAGGTTGTCCTTACACTATTCCGACTACGGACCATTTTTCAACATTTAAGCTCTCATTTAGGGACTAAGTGTCCCAAAATTCTCCGAAACCCAACACCAAACGTCCTGGAAAATCAAAATAGCAGAAATGAACATAGGGGAAACAGTTAATAGGGAATCGGAGCGTTAATTCTTAAGACGACCAGCCGGGTCGTCACATCCTCCTACACTTAAACACTCGTTCGTCCTCGAAGGAGCATAGAGAACATACTTGAAGTAGTGAAAATATGAGGGTAACTACTGCGCATATCCTGCTTGGTCTCCCAAGTCGCCTCCTCGGCCGGCTGACCCTGCCACTGAACCTTCACTGAAGCTATGTTCTTTGACCTCGAATTTCTGATTTGCCTGTCCAATATAGCCACTGGCTCCTCAAGATAGGATAGATCCTTGTCCAACTGGACTGAACTGAAATACAACACGTGCGACGGATCACCGTGATACCTCTGGAGCATCAAAACATGAAATACCGGATGAACTCCTGCCAAGCTGGGAGGTAAGGCAAGCTCATAAGCAACCTCCCCAACACGTCTCAAAACCTCAAAAGGGTCAATAAACCCCGGACTCAACTTCCCTTTCTTTCCAAACCTCATAACGCCTTTCATAGGCGAAACTCGAAGCAGAACCCGCTCACCAACCATATATGAAACATCACGAACCTTCCTATCCGTGTAACTCTTCTGTCTAGTCTGGGTTGTACGGAGTCTATCCTGAATCATCTTGACCTTCTCCAACGCATCCTGAACCAACTCTATGCCCAATAGTCTGGCCTCACCCGGCTCAAACCAACCCACCGGAGATCTACACCTCCTACCATATAAAGCCTCATACGACGCCATCTGAAATGTTGGACTGATAACTATTGTTGTAAGAAAACTATGCCAATGGCAAGAATTGATCCCAAGACCCTCCAAACTCAATCACACACATACAGAGCATATCCTCAAGAATCTGAATAGTGCGCTCGAATTGTCCGTCCATCTAGGGGTGAAATTATGTCCATCTGGGGGTGAAGTGTTGTGCTCAACTCCACCCGAGTGCCTAACTCATGCGGCACGACTCTCCAGAACCGCGATGTAAACTGAGTACCTCTGTCCAAAATAATAGAAACTAGAATACCATGCAGACAGACGATCTCCCAGATGTAAATCTCCGCCAACCGCTCTGATGAATAAGTGGTACACACAGGAATGAAATGAGCAGACTTGGTCAGTCGATCCATAATGACCCAAATGGCATCAAACTTCTTCAAGGTCCGTGGGAGTCCAGATACAAAATCCATGGTGATGTGCTCCCATTTCCACTCCGGAATCTCTATCTGCTGAAGCAATCCACCTGGGCGCTGGTACTCATACTTTACCTGTTGACAGTTGAGGCATCTAGCTATATATCCAACTATATTCTTCTTCATCCGCCTCCACCAATAGTACAGCCTCAAATACTGATACATCTTCGCGGCACCCAGATGGAGGGAATACCGCGAACTATGGGCCTCTGCTAAAATCAACTCCCGAAACCCATCAACATTGGGCACACATATTCGGCCCTGCGTCCTCAATACCCCGTCATCTCCAATGGTCACATCTCTAGCATCGCCGTACTGAACCGTGTCCTTGAGGATAAGTAAATGAGGGTCATTATACTGCCGCTCCCTGATATGATCGAACAATGAAGACCGAGAGGCCACACAAGCTAGGACCCCACTAGGCTCCGAAAGGTCCAATCTCACAAACTAACTGGCTAAGGCATGAACATCCATTGCCATAGGCCTCTCTGAAGCTGGTAAATATGCCAAAACTCCCCAAACTCTGCACCCGGCGACTCAAGGCATCCGCTACCGCATTGGCCTTGCCCGGGTGATACAGAATAGTAATATCATAATCCTTCAGCAACTCCAACCACCTCCTCTAGCGCAAATTTAGATCCTTTTGCTTGAATAAGTGCTGCAAACTACGATGGTTAGTATAAATCTCACAAGGCACATCGTACAATTAATGACGCCAGATCTTCAAGGCATGAACAATAGCAGCTAACTCAAGATCGTGGACAGGGTAATTCTTTTCATGTATCTTCAACTGTCTGGACGCATAGGCAATCACCCTACCGTCCTGCATCAACACCGCTCAAAGGCCAACTCTCGAGGTGTCACAATAGACAGTATAAGAACCCGAACCGGTAGGCAACATCAAAATTGGGGATGTAGTCAAAGTTGTCTTAAGCTTCTGAAAGCTCGCCTCACACTCCTCTATCCACTGAAAAGGGGCACCCTTCTAGGTCAATATAGTTATAGGGGCCACAATCGATGAAAATACCTCCATGAAGTGACGGTAGTAGCCCACCAAACCAAGGAAACTGCGAATCTCTGTAGATGAGGACGGCCTGGGCCAACTATGTACGACCTCTATCTTCCTCGGATCCACCCGAATGCCCTTACTTGAAACCACGTGGCCCAAGAATGCCACAGAACTCAACCAAAACTCACATTTTGAGAACTTTGCATATAACTTCTTATCTCTCAGGGTCTGAAGCACGGTCCTCAAGTGTTGCTCATGATCTTCCCAACTCCGGGAATACACCAAAATATCATCAATAAAAATAATAATGAATGAGTCAAGATATGGCCTGAATACACTGTGCATCACATGCATGAAAGCTGCTAGGGCATTGGTCAGTCCAAATGACATAACAACGAACTCGTAATGACCATACTGAGTCCTGAAGGCAGCATTCGGGATGTCTGGCTCCCGAATCTTCAATTGATGGTAACCTGAGCGCAAATCAATCTTAGAAAATACATGCGCGCCTTGAAGCTGGTCAAATAGATCATCAATACGAGGCAAAGAATAACGGTCCTTCACTGTAACCTTATTCAACTGGCGATAATCGATACACATATGCATAGAACCATCCTTTTTATTCACAAACAAGATAGGAGCACCCCATGGTGAAACACTGGGTCGTATAAAACCCTTAAGAAGCAATTCTGGTAACTGGTCCCTCAACTCCTTCAACTCAGGAGGAGCTATACGATACGAAGGAATGGAAATAGGCTGAGTGCCCAAAAATAGATCAATGCCAAAATCAATGTCTCTATAGGGCGGTATGCCCGAAGGATCAACTGGAAACACATCGGTATAATCCCGTACCACTAGAACTGAATCAACAGAAGGGGTATCAACATGGACATCTCTCACATAAGCTAAATACGCGGCACACCCCTTCTCAACCATATGCTGAACTTTAAAAAAAAAAAGATAACTCTACTGGGAGTGTGATCTAAAGAACCACTCCACTCAATACGCGGAGTACATGGCATGGCCAGCGTCACGGTCTTGGCGTGACAATCAAGAATAGCAAAATGGAGCGACAACCAGTCCATGCCCAAAATAATGTCAAAATCCACCATACCAAGTAACAATAAGTCCGCTCTGGTCTCAAAACCACGAATAGTAATCAAACATGACCGATAAATAGAGTCCACAACAAGAGAATCCCCCTACAAGAGTAGAAACATAAATGGGGGCACTCAAAGAATCCCGAGGCACACCCAAATGCAAAGAAAAGTAAGAAGACACATAAGAATAAGTAGAGCCTAAATCAAATAGAACCGATACACTTCTATAACAAACAATGACAATACCTGTGATGACAGAATCGGAGGCAATAGTCTCGGTATGGGTAGGTGGGGTAGCAACTGCGGTTGTACCTAAAGCCTGAGAACTCTACGGGGTGTGCTGTGGCCGAGAAGTCTGTGGAGGTGCACTCCTCCCAAGTCTAGGGCAATACCTCACCACACAAAGCAACCTCATGACTGTCGTGGCAGTGGGAACTGTGCGGTATGGGTACTCCAAGACCCCTGAACACCTGAAACTCTATGGGAACTCTGAGATGCAAACTGAGCTGGCTGACCCACAAAACCTCTACCATGACGCACCCTGCCTCCAAAATAAGGACCAGTATATCTCCCCGGTCCACGAGGTCTACTCACTCCTCTATACTCTCCCTCCTGACCTCATTTGTACTCTCTCTTCTGGACCCACCTATCCTCTACTTGGCGAGAGGTACTCACCACCCGCTGAACTGGGACCACAGGCTGTGTCACCATGACACCTGGAACCTGACCAATGGAAACTCGCCTCGATCAGTGAAGTAGTCGGTACAACCAGAATTAATCTCGCCTGAATAAATGTACCAAACATGCTCAGGAATTGTGCCAAAGTCTCCTGAATGGCTGGAGTAGTAGTAACTGTAGGCGTGTCAGGTGCCTGAACTCCGGCTAGATCTGCTGGTGGTACCTTGGCGGCAGATCGCGCAGGTGCACTCGCTATACCACGGGCGTGTCCTCGGCCTCTAACCCGGCCACGGCCTCTAACGGTTGCAGTAGGGGGCGCGGGTGTCTGATCGTCCCGAGTAGCACGTGTCCTCACCATCTGTGAGAGAATAGAAGACAGAAGTTTGGAATTGACATAAAAAATATCGCACGACAAGGAAACCAAATGAAGTGAAGATTTTTCCTTAACAGTTACATAGCCTCTCGTAGATAAGCACAGACGTCTCTATACTGATCAGCGAGACTCTAATAAACCGGCATGTATTATGTGACTCCTACGAACCTAGAGCTCTGATACCAACTTGTCACGACCCCAGTTCACCTTCCATGAACATGTCATGATGGAACCTAGTTCCTACAACTAGGTAAGTCTAACAATGAGGAAATTCAATATAATTCGCGGAAATAATTAATTAAAACTGAGCATATGTAAAATAATAACTGCATATAAGGCCGCTTGGCCTTTACAACTCAAAAGAAATGCGGAAGTCTACACCTCAATCCCAAAACCCGGAAACTCACAGGAAACACAGGCTAATAGAAACGTAAAATACTGCTCTAACTCCAGAATGTCTAAACAACTGAAAGAAAAAATAAGCTAACTACTAAAGCTGGAATATAGTAGAGACTCCTGGTCTGCGGATGCGGCAGATATACCTCGAAGTCTCCGCTAGATCTCTCCGCCTCGATGATAGTACGCTAGGGTGGAGGAACCTGGATCTACACATGAAAAACATGCACAGAAGGGGCATGAGTACACCACAGCGGTACTCAGTAAGTGCCAAGCCTAACCTCGGTTGGGCAGTGACGAGGAATGTCAGGGCCCTACTGAGGTTAAGCAATAAAATATAAATCAACAGTATGAAAATAAGCAGTAATAGTGAGTACAGCAGTGGAATAAAACAAGAAAAACAAGGCAATATCAAATACACAAGGAACGGAGCAACCACAGAATAAGTACATCTCAATACCAATGGTAACAATGAGGATCTCCTAGGATACCGTCCTGTAGTCCTTTTCTCAACTGTCTAGTGGATCTCCCGGGATACTGTCCCGTAGTCCATCATATGTGTATATCCGAAGGATCTCCTCGGATATCGTCCCGTAGTCCAACTATCAATGTGCAGGGAGATCTATCGGGAATCTAACCCGCAGTCCCAAAGTAAATGTGTAGGAAGATCTATCGGGAATCGAACCCGCAGTCCCAAAGTAAATGTGCAGGGGGATTTATTGGGAATCTAACCCGCAGTCCCAAAGTAAATGTGCAGGGGGATCTATCGAGAATCGGACCCGCAGTCCCAAAATAAACAAACAAAGGGGGAGCTACCGGAATTCCACATCCATAGTCCCAATGTAAATGCACAACCACAACCAGAAGATATTCAGAATATGAAGTACAAAAGACAAACATCATGTAGTACTAGCCTAGCATGTTTCACGCAGTACAGTCAAGGAAACTTAAACAATTAGGAAGTTAGATCAACTAAACATGCTTTTCTAATCTAACATAGGTTATAACTACAAGTAAAACAAGGCAAATATGAAGGAAACTCAGTCTCAATATCTTAGGTAAAAATAGGATTTTTAAACAATTAGTTCAAGTACGTGCTCGTCACCTCACGTACAAGGCACTCAATTACCACATATCATATCCTAAGGGGAAAGGTCCCCCACACAAGGTTAGACAAGCCACTTACCTCGAACCGGCTCAAAATCAACTAAAAATCACGCCTTTTCCACGAGTATCCGACTCCAAATGGCCCAAATCTATTCAATTCAATTACACATTATAAATAACATCGCAAACCACTAGTTTTACTATTAAATTCAAAGCCACAGCGTGAAATTAGATAAAATAACCAAAATGCCCTTCAGGCCGATGTCTCGGAATCAAATATTTTTTTATATTTTCAGAATCCTCGTACTCTCACGAGTCCAACAATATAAAAATCTCCCAAATCGAAGGTCAAACACCCACTCAAAATCCAATAATTTAGCCTATGAAGTTTCACCCAATTTTCCAATTTTTTTTATCCCAAATTCGAATTTTTAATGATGGATTTAACTACAAAATGATGAAATATAACTAGAAGGGATTAAAGAAACATTACCCAGTAGTTTTATCTTCAAAACCCTCTGAAAATCGGCCTTCCCCGAGCTCTATTTGATTTTTCTGACCTATGAAATCTAACCCTCGAAATTTCTATATCTGCACAGGCATTTTCGCTTCTACGGACAAGGGACCGCTTATGACCGCTTATCGAGCTGCTTCTGCGGTTCTCATAAAAAGCTTCTGTGGTTCAACAACCGCTTATGTGGTTCCGCTTATGCAGTTCCGCTTATTGCGGTTCCGCTTATGCGGATTTCTTACCGCTTCTGCGGTTTCAAACAAAAACTCAAGGTCCGCGTCTGCGACTATTATCTCGCAGGTGCGAAACCGCTTCTGCGATTAAACTTTCGCACCTGCAAAAACCGAAGAGACACTCAAATCCCGCTCCTGCGATGAACAGGCCGTTTCTTCGGCGCCGCACCTGCGGAACCCAATCCGTAGGTGCGGTTATGACAGGTACCAGCAGTCTTCAGCAATTCTTCAACTTCAAAAACCTTCCGTCAACCATCTGAATTCATCCCGAGGCCCCCGGGACCTCAACCAAAAGCACCAATAACACCTAATACCTCATTCAAACTTGTATCAATCCTTAAACCACCTAAAACAATGCTGGAAACTCGAATTAAACAATGATTTGAGCCTAAGAACTTCAAATTCCATCAAAACACTCTTTCGATCAAAAACCTAACCAAAACACGTCTGAATGACCTCAAATTTTGCACACACATCCCAAATGACATGATGGAGCTACTGTAACTTTCGGAATTCCAATCCGACCCTCAGATCAAAAACTCACTATCGGACCGGAAACTTCAAAAATTCAAACTTCGGCATTTCAAGCCTAAATGAGCTCTTCCAAAATACATTCCGAGCATGCTCTCAACCCTAAAATCACCTAACGGAGCTAATGGAACCATCGGATTTCCATTCCGAGGTCGTCTTCACACTGTTCCGCTACGGACCACTTTTCAACACTTAGCTCTCATTTGGGGACTAAGTGTCCCAAAACTCTCCGAAACCCAACACCGAACGTCCCGGCAAACCAAAATAGTATAAATGAACTTAGGGAAAATAGTTAATGGAGAATCGGCGTGTTAATTCTTAAGAAGACCGGCCGGGTCGTCACAATTATATTCTAAAATATTTCTAAATATTTGGATACTATTAATAAAAGACATACTATTTTTAGTAACTATTTATAAAATTTTCAGAGAAGCAGTACTATAATTTATCATTTATTATCAAAATAAAGAAGCATCTAAATGAAACGGGATTCTTACTTGAATTCTTGAACGGCTAGAGCTCATCCAGTGCACTCACTGCCTGTCTATAAATCTCGGAAACGAAAGATGGTTTTGAATAAAAACTATATCAACACACATAATCATTTTATTAAAGAAAATGTTTTATTTTTCAACTAAAAGGCAATTAATGCATAGAGTTCAAATGTGGATATTTAGTTCCATATTAAAAGGACATAACTTTTTAGAAAAGGCACTTAAAATTAAATTGATTTTTTATTAATAAATATGTAGATTTTTAAGAAGGGCACTTCAGTAATGCCAAGTCATGTAGTAAATAGTATCAACATTATTTAAATAAATATCTCGGTATAATTATACATGAAAGGAAAAAGTACAAGTTTCTGTGAATTAATAAAAACAACTTTCAAGTAGACATAATTCTTTTGGAAAAATTACTTTGTGTATATCATTCTTCAAATTCAAAGTATACTTCTAAGAAACTTATAAATCTTAAGATATATTCTCAATCAATGGAATTACATGGTTATGATTATCTGCCTGGCACAGAAGTTATATGCATCTGTTATAGAATTTACTTCAAACCTTTATATACTTTGAATCCTATGTGCAAAATAATGAATTTCAAAAATGAAACTATTCTAATAGAAATCAACTTTGGAAAATCCATAGTAACTACCAGAAGACCTATCAAATGGGATGAAATTAATTTTCCTAAGGAGTGGGTCATAGAGGAAGCAGTTGCACCTCGAAACACTAGTAATACTGAGGTTACAGAAATAGAATAGACCTCAGATGGCACTATAAAAATCAGGTTCAATGAATCTATTCAAACTGATAATATCAGTTTAACATCTAGACTAACTAGATCAAATTCTTCTTATATTTCTCCGATTGATTATTATGTGGTAGATTTTCCATCTAGAGCATCCACATCACAAATTAGAGAAAATAATAGAATTGATAATATAAAAATTGATCAAGATAATATTGTCAAGATTAATTCAGACCTTGAACCCACTGCATCCGAAATGGATTTTTCAAATGGTGTTAATGATGTCTGAAGACCAAATAGATTTTAGTCCGGGATCACCGGCAAGAAAAATAATTTTAGAAGAATTTCTAAAACCCAGATGGCCTGTTTTCAGAAAATGGTTTCATGAAAACATGACTAGTGAATTAATACAATTCTTTAGAAATGATTTTTATGAGGATATTAGCAAGAAAAATAAAATTATTGTTTTTGTTCCTTGGTTTATGTCTAAACATGTTTATAACTATATTTCTGTGTTAGAAAGAGATTATATGCTCACTAGTGGGAAAACCACTAAATCTATTTTTTCACCCCAACAATCTTTTCAAATGGGAGAAAAAGATAATGTAGTTTATTTTACTGCTTTTTCTAAATTATTTGAAAATGATGTGGCTACTATTACAGCCAAAAACTTGAATACTATGCTTACTCAGAATAATTATACTAATATGTATGTTAGTATCCTGGGAGAACAGGTTATCATGATACAGGAGAAATTGGACAAGCTTATAGCTGAAGTCCAAAAGATTTCTCAAAAGGAGGCTAAAGGTAAAGAGAAAATGACTACTACCAGCATCCAACCTCCACCAGACGTAAAAGACTTTAAAATAAAAGTCTTAATGATTTGGAGGAACTTCTTAATAAGAAGTTTGGATAGTTTAAGGCTAGTCCTGTAACTCTAGAGCATAAACCTGATAAAGGTAAAAGAATTCAGGTAGAGAATCAAATTAATAAGATCTCTGAAAAATATGCTCGCAAACCATACCAAAGAATGTTTTATTATCCTCGACCAACCCCTTAAGATGTTCTAATAGAAGAACATGACAATGACCACTACCACCAAGGTTATAGTGGGTCAGACATTTATGAGTGGAATATAGATGGTCTTGCTGAAAGACAGATCTACACTACAGTACATAGAATGCTTATGTACAGTACTATTTTCAAAATTAATAATAATGCAGATAAAGCAATTGCAGAAATGATTATTGCCGGTTTTACTGGTCAGCTCAAAAGCTGGTGGGATAATTATCTCACTCAAAACCATCGCAACGAAATAATGAGTGCGACTAAGGTCGAAGATAATAAGACTGTACAGAATGCAGTCTATTCATTAGTATTAAATATTATAGAATATTTTTCTGAAAGATGGTCTGATAATAGTGAAATCATCAGAACTATGCTCCAGAATTTAAGATGTAAAACCCTTACATCTTTCAGATGGTACAAAGATGTTTTCTTATCCATAGTGATGGAATTACCAGAGAGTAATAGTACTCATTGGAAGGCCAAATTCATAGATGGTCTCCCTCCCTTATTCGCTTAAAGGATTCGAAAAGTCCTTAGAGGTACAGGGATGAGTATTATTTATGAAACATACTCATATGGTAAACTCATTAGTGTATGCACTCAGGAAGGTTTAGCCCTTTGTAATGAAATAAAGCTAAATCAAGAAATTAAGAAATATCGTCTCATTGAGAGACAACAATTAGGTGAATTTTGTGAACAGTTCGCCATTAATAATCTTCAAAGAGGAAGAAGTCCCATAAGAAAAAGGACTTCAAAAAGAAAAAGGGTTCACCTGAAAAGAGGCGTGAAAAGACCCAAAGAAGAAAGGTTTTTCATAAAGCCAGAAAGGGTTATGTTAAAGCAAAAAACCCTCAAGCCTGCTATAAATGCGAAAGAATAGGCCATTATGCAAAGTATTGCAAAATCAAGGACAAAATCAAAGAACTTGATTTAGATGAGAATATTAAAGATTCTCTTTGTAAAATTCTCTTGAATTCTTCTCCAGAGAATTCTGACCATGAATCAGGTCACGAGTCATCAACTAGTGAATACTTGAGAGTACTTCAAGAAGAAGATTATATTTCATCTTCTGAGGATGAATAGGAGTTCTACAACGAAGGACAATGCTCCAATCAGTGTTGTAATCCTGATTATGAACTCTTTAATATTTACTCTCAGTTTAAAGACTTGACAATCAATGTCTTGACTAACAACAACATGATAGAGTTGTTGAGGGTTACCAAAGACCCATAATTGAAGTCACAAATTATTGACAAGCTTCCTACTAATTTAGAGGAAGAAACAGAGATGGACATTATTCCATCTCCAACAAAACCATACACCATATCTGCAATTTAAAGAATGATGAAAAACAAAACCCAGCCTGATAGGCTAGCTACTGTCCAAGATTTAATCACAGAGATAATTTATCTCAAAAAGCAAATCTCGAAATTAAAGGCCTCTCATGTAGCATTGGATGAAAGAGTTTTCAGATTAGAAAATTCTCAAGTAATTATTTCAAATTCCAATGTGAAAATTACCGAGCTATATACAGCTCCCGAGTTCTTCAGAAGAAAATACTGCTAGTACATTACTTGCAGCCATAGATTTCTCTGAAGATGAATTTTTAGAAGGACTCCAATATTTTATCACCCAAAAGTTTTTAATAAAAATAACTCTTTTAATCGATTATAATTTCAAAAAAGAGTTTATTGCTTTATTTGACAGTGGAGCAGATTTAAATTGTGTGAAATAAGGAGTAATACCCTCCAGATATTTTCATAAGACCACTCATCGGTTAAAAAATGCTAGTGGAAATTCAATGGGTATTTCATATAAATTACCTAAAGCTTATATTTGCCAATAGGATATATGTATTCCTGAAAATTTTGTTTTGGTAAAAGATATCGACAGGGATGTAATACTTGGTGTCCCATTTTTTATTAAATTATTGCCTTTCTTATATTGGGATACAAAAAGTTTTACTGGCACTTATGGTGGTAAAAGTATCACTTTTGAGTTTATAACTCAACCTGTCCAACGTTTTCTAAACGAGATTATTTCTAATAATATTTCTTCAAAAGAAAATCAAATTGAATTTTTGAAAAATTAAATTTCTTCCATTACAGTTGATCAGGATTTAAAAAATCCTAAGTTAATTGAGAAAATAAACCTTCTCAAAAATCAGTTTTCTGCTTCTATTTGTGGTGACCACCCAAATCAATGTTGGAGCAGAAAAAAGCATATCATAAACCTTCCCTATGAAGAAGATTTTTCGGAGGATAATATTCCTCCCAAGGTCAGACCTTGCCAAATGAACTCTGAATATTTGGAGTTATGCAAAAAGGAAATTGATTCCTTACAGCAAAAGGGTTTAAT
>MU695486.1:277058-294458 GCA_026770625.1 Nicotiana glauca
CTCATTTTAAACATTTAGATTTATTTAAGAAAATTATTATTCAAAATGGTTTAGTAATATCAAAACCAAAAATGATGATTTTCCAAACTTCTGTTAGATTTTTGGGTCATAACATTGAAAAGGGTAGGATCATTCCTATCAATAGGAGTATTGAATTTACTTCTAAATTTTCTGATATAATTACTGATAAAACCCAGCTCCAATGATTTCTTGGAAGTTTGAATTATATTTCTCCTTTTATAAAGGACCTTGCTCAGGATACTGCTCTTCTTTATGATAGATTAAAGAAGAATCCCAAAGCCTGGACTGATAGTCATACTGAATTAGTCAAAAGAATTAAATAAAAGGTTCATAACCTCCCTTGTTTAACTCTTGCCAATCCTACTTGGGCAAAAATAGTAGAAACAAATGCTTCTGATATTGGTTATGGTGGTATTTTAAAACAATATTCACCATCTGATAAACAAGAATATCTTGTTCAGTTCTATTCTGGAAAGTGGAATAAAGCCCAGAAAAATTATGCGACTGTGGCAAAAGAAATTCTTGCTATAGTCAAATGTGTTATGAAATGTCAGACTGATTTATATAATCAGAAATTTATTATTAAAACTGATTGCCAAGATGCAAAATTTATCTTTAATAAAGATTTCAAGCACGATGTTTCTAAACAAATATTTGCAAGGTGGTAAGCTTTGTTAGCACCTTTTGATTTTGACATAGTATATAAAAAAGGGTCTGATAATACCCTTCCTGATTTTCTGACAAGAGAATATTTGAACTCATTGTTCCTCTTCCCAATAATGTTAATTATGAGTTTTTGCACACTATTTTTTTATGAAGAAATAATAATTACTATTTTAAAAGTAATACCTTTACACAGAGACTTACAAAGTCTTATTATGGATATGATAATAGAAGATATCATGCATGAGATGATTCTGTTCGATCATTTTTTTGATAATTATGAGGAAATAGACTCTATAATAGATCATATACATGATCTAGATCTTAATAATACAGAAGACCGCTCTTTATTCTAATAACAATTCTCTCATATGCAGAACATGAGACCTACATACAGACCTCCTCGAGGAAGAGGAAGATGAAGAGCTTCTGCTAATAATAGAGAGAATAATATTCTCGCTCAAATTGAAAATCAACAGCTTATAGCTGCAAACATCACTGGAGGTAATACCGACCACCCATTATACAAGGAGTTCATGGATTTCATACAATCCAAAAAGGATGAAGGTACTTCANGCCAGGTATTTTGACACAGCGTCATACGCTACTCCTGCTTATAAATACAGGATGCATTATGAGATCATACTCTCTACAACAGGATCAGCTGATATTCAGCATTTTTATCCTGCTACTACAAAGAAAATTTATAATTTTTCTAAAATCATTATCAAGAAGGTCATACCTTCAGATGAATTAGCCATAAGCCAAACTGATTTGCACCGTCCCTATACGAGACTTTTTCCACTTCTGGTTTCTGCCATCTCTGAGAGCTGCTATAAAGTTTTCAGGTAAGCCTCTTAAAGTAAGTGGTTTGAAGGCTACTTGTATTAAACCTATATTTATGAATATATGTGAATCCCTATAAGGGGCAAAATCATTCTCAGATAATAATCTGAATGTAGCATGATCACTATCTACGGTGATAGTTTTTTCAGTAGTTTTAACTACTTGTTTTAAACCTATTTTTTCAAAAGTACCTAACTGGTATATTACCTTAGGTTTGACTAACAGTATAGTCCATTTATTAAGAAGATCCAATTGTTGGGGCAATTCATATTCTTTTTTCCTACTGTTTTTAACAGTAGTCTTCTTCCTAATGATATTCATTAAGAAAATAGTGTTAAACTTAGCTTCTACAATTAGTTACAGGCATGGCTCTAATACCAAGTTGCTACAGGATCGCTTCCCAATGAGGCTGCAGGAAAATCTATTACAAGAACTCCAGTCCTGGCCAGTTACCAACCCCTAGGTAAACCTTAAACCACGGTGCTCCACACAACCCTACAACGGCCACCTGCCTAAACGGGTTTTACGAGCACCACTGGTTAGGTTGGCCTAACCAAGGTTTACTGTCGAGATCAGTAACTGCCTGGTCTATATAGTTCTTAACCTATAACCTCATCAGGGTGATATTGTAAATATTTAGTTACAAAACATGCTTAGTGAATAACCTTCGAATGCTAAGTTATTTAGCCTTACATTTAGGCTAAATAGTAATTTATATTAGAAGAAGAGAGAGGGAGAGAAACAGTACCGGAGACCTTATGTTTTTGTGGCCAAGCGACCTTTTTGATTTTTTTATACAAATCTTAAAATATTACAGTAGATTTTTACAAAGGGAGTGGAGAGAGAAACTAGAAAGAAGGGAGAGCGTTGGCTGATGGCTTAATGCCTTGACTAATGTCTGCCTCCTTCTAAACTAAATTGATCCTTATATAATGGATCAGCTAGTAATAAAATAAAATTACAAGGCCGACATAAAAATTATACTCGTGGCCGACAAGATAAACAGAAAATCCTATATAATTACAAAAGGACAAACTACTTTATTAAAGTAGATTCCTTTCAATAATGGAGGGGCCTTCTACTTTATTAAAGTTATTCGTCTTTATTACCCCTATTATTGGTTTATGGGGCCTTCAATGATTCAGACTTTGCTTTTTCCTTTTTTGTCTTTTTTCTCCGAAGATTCTACAGCACTATCCTTCAATTTTGCAAGGAAATCTTCTATTTCATTAATATTAACTTTTGTTCCCGAGGTGCTTTGAGCTTTCCCTGCTAAGCAGTCTTCTTCGTCGGAAGTATTACCCATAGAAACTATGGATATATCGTCACTGACTTCTGTTCCGAAGTTTTTTGCTAAATCTTTCTTTATTTCCTCAAAATATGAAGCGAGGATTTCTTTCTTGGAGAGAGCTCCTTTCTTCATTTGAAGAATTTTCGTAATCATCTCAAAAGGACTTAATTTATCCCCTGCAGTATTTGATCTATCTAATTTCACATAGTTATCTATCTTGGTTTGAATTTGTTGAATTAATTCTTCACCAAATAGTTTGCCTTGATTGTCTGTCTGGAGTAATTTGGTCCAGAATTTATTATAAAAAATTCTATGAAGGCAAGGAATTCCTTCATCGGTATAACCAATTTGAACATCCCATTTCATGATCCATGGAATTGAAAATTCTATGAAGAAATACATTGATGCGATACCATCATAAAAGATATTATCTTTCTGTAGTGAAATAATTCTGGGAGATATGTCTACCCATTGAGTATATAAACATTTAATTAATGGAGGAAGTATTTTCAATGATGGACCATATAATTTCTACCATTTAGAAAATCAATTTGGAATATGTTGACTGTTCATATTAGAACAAAGTTTAATAAATCAAGAGTATTTCCTATTAGGATTCTCATAAAGGAAAGTTTTATTAAAACTTTCTATATAGTCCCAATAATTGAATTTAACTGAGACTTTTTGATCAGGATGAGTGTATTCTCTATCCTTTACAATTAATTATAACATTAATCAATGTTATACCTAAACACAATAAAGATGCATAGATCATCACATAAGAAGAGATGTCTACCCATAAAATTTATGAACGTATTTCATATACACAAGTGACTTAAGAAAGCAGCCACACTTTCTATCCAAATGATTATGAGACTTCTATTATATTGTTTTTATCTTTGTCCAGTCACTTAAACCACCCATTGATCAATTGAACGACATGCTTCCTATATACATATTTTATTTTTACTTTTTCCTACTTTCTTATGTTCTTGTGAATTACATGGATCTTCTCCAAATGTCAATTCAGCCAAATGATTGTTAATTAAGTTGTTTCGGGATTACTAACCCTGATGTAGAGAACATATATTTTTTCCATATAGGCTAGATTCTCCAATACCCGTCCCAATTTTCTGAAAGATGAGTATATAAAGGTACTCTTTACGTTAAATGTAACGATCCGACCGGTCGTTTTGAGCTCTAACACGTTGTTCAGTAGTCTGAGGCCATGAACAACTTCATTTAAGGTATTATGACTTGTACGCGTGGTCGGAATTAAGTTTCGAGAAGTTCAGAGTTAATTTGGGAAGAGAATTCTCATTTCGGAAGCTTAAAGTTGAAAGAACTAACTAGGATTAGAATTTTGAGTAAACAGCCTCAGAATCGGAATCCAAAGATTCCAGGAGGTTCGTATGATGATTTCGGACTTGGGCGTATGTCCGGATCAGGTTTTAGATGATCCGGGAGTGTTTTGGCGCCTATTGTGGAAAGTAGCATTTTAAAAATATATATATATAAGTTTGGGTTGAAGTATATTTCAGTGATACGATGTCCGTTTGGGATTCCGAGTCTGGGAACAGCTCCGTACGGTAATTCTAGAGTTGGGAGCGCAATCGGAAGTGAATTCGGAGGTCCGTAGGTCATTTTGGAGCCATTTGGCTAAAGATAGGAATTTGAAGGTTTTTGAGAAGTTTGATCGGAAGTGGAATTTTTTATATCGGGGTCGGAATCTGATTTCGAAATTTGGAGTATGTCCGTAATTTCGAATATGACTTGTGTGCAAAATTTGAGGTCAATCGGACGTGATTTGATATGTTTAAGTATCGAAAGTAGAAGTTGGAAGTTCTAAAGTTCATAAAGCTTGGATTGGGGGTTAATTCATGATTTTAGCGTTGTTTGATGTAATTTGAGTCCTCGAGCAGGTCCGTAATGTGTTTTAGGATTGGTTGGTATGATTGGTCGGGGTTCCGGCGGGCTTCGGGTATGTTTCGGGTTGTATCGCGCTCTTATTTGATGTTTCAATGTCGTTTCTTTGGACATAAAGGGGTGCCATATTAATCAAATGAGCTCCAAATTAAGTTTTTATTAAGCCATTAGATCCGTATTGTAATTTTGGAGCTAAAGCAAAAAGAATTTTCAAATTTGGACATCGTATGAGGAAGTTATGCTCATTTTCGTATCGAGAAAAGTGTTGGTTGCTGTCATAACCACAGATGCGGGACCGCAAATGCAGAAATTTTTTGCAGATGCGGAAATTTTCCGCAGATGCGGAAACTGCTGGAGGTAGAGAGGTTTCTTTAAAAATGAAAGTTTGGCTCATTTTCACTTCACTTCTTCCATGGGAGCCGATTTTGGAGCAACTTTGGAGTGCCATTTTCATCACCAAGCATGAGGTAAGTGATTTCTACTAGTTTTGAGTATATACTAGGTTTATATATGGATTTAGACTTGGAAAATTATAGAAAACTTGAGGTTTGAGGGAAAACCTAGAAAACTAGTATTCTTGGATTTTGACCATGATTTTGGGTATGGAATTTAGAGAAAATTATATATTTGAATTCGTGAGGCCATGGGTAATCTTTATCTTCGAAAAATTTTGGATTCCGGGCATGTGGACCTGAGGGTATTTTTGTTAACTTTTCAATCGGGATGAGGAATTGTTATAAATTGGATTATAATGAGTACCTTAGCATGTATTAATAGATTTACATAATTATTGGCTAGTTTTGGAGCGTTGTGCATCGATTCGAGTCTTCGAAAGGGCGTGAAATGCCGGTTATGGACCTTCGGAGCGAGGTGAGTCTCCTTTCTAACCTTGTAAAAGGGAATTGTCCCCATAGGTAAAAATAATAGGTTATGTGCTCCTATTTGTGGGGGGCTACGTGCGCACGACGTGACGAGAGTCCGTGCATAGCTAATATTATGC
This sequence comes from Nicotiana glauca, assembly GCA_026770625.1. Taxonomy (NCBI): domain Eukaryota; kingdom Viridiplantae; phylum Streptophyta; class Magnoliopsida; order Solanales; family Solanaceae; genus Nicotiana; species Nicotiana glauca. Next base: position 282,806 of record MU695486.1, read on the forward strand.
TATTGTCCGGATAGTTTAGGACCCAAGAGCATGTTATACTTGGATTATTTGTGAACTTATTGACAGCTTGAATTGCTTAAATCACATTGAATTAGTAAATAAATTTCTAAAAGGATTAAACTTTATTTTTTTTAAATGGTTAAAAGAGGATTTACTTTCTTTGGATAATTGCTCCGTGTGGACTCCTGATTTACTATCTGTGTGTGTTTAATTTTGGAGCGGGCCGATCGCCTCAGCAGATTAAATAGATGCATCTATGGTTCACGCCGTTCGACCCACGACAGTGCACAGTTTACATTTCTGTTGGAGCGGGTCGTCGACCTCGGCATGATTTGCGCATGCTTGTATTGCTTGCCCTGAAACTTATTGAAGTTGTTGCTGCCTCTTTCTGGCTTAAGAATATATGTATAAATGATGAAAAAGAATGATTTTCTATAAAAGAAAGAATTGTTTATTTGCTTCAACCCATTGAATTATAATCATATTTATAAAAATTTACGATTTAATATATTATGGATATATATTATCATTGGACCATTATTAAGTGTCGAAGTCGCCATCTCATCTCTACTTCTTCGAGATTAGACGGGATACTCATTGGGTACACGTTATTTTCGTACTTATACTATACTTCCATGCATTTTTGTTGCACAGGCATATGCATCTCTAATGGCCTACTGGCGTAGCAGCACGGATGACACTGAGACTTAGGTGAGCTGCACTTCTCGAGGCGATCCGCAGCTAGCAAAGTCTCTTTTAATTTTCTGTATTTATTTCTGTCCAATATTATATTCCGGACGATTGTTGTATTATATTATTTCTTAGAAATTTTTCATGCACTCGTGACTCCGGGTTCTGGGAGGATTTTTGGATTATTAAATGTTATGTTTTGTTAAAGACTTCGCGATTATTTCTGTAAATTTTATTATTTGTTATTTAATTATAAAGAAAAATGATTTTAGACAATACAAAAATTGAAAGTTAATTAAGTATTTTGGTTGGCTTGCCTGACAGCGGTGTCCGGCGCCACCACGACCCTCAGTGGATTTTGGGTTGTGACAACATGGTATCAGAGTACTAAGTTCCCGTAGGTCTCGCGAGTCATGAGCAAGTCTAGTAGAGTCTCGTGGATCGGTATGGAGACGTCTGTACTTATCTTCGGAAGGCTACAGGGCTATTAGGAGTACTTCCCTTCTTGATTCCTCATCGTGCGATTTGATTCCTTGAGGCTTAGGCCCTTTCTTCCTTACTATTCAATCTTACACGATGCGAACCGCTGGTTATAAATCGAGAACCGAAGAATTGTAATGGCACTACAAATGTGGTGCGGGATGTTTCTCCCGGTATAGTTGATTGGACTATCATCGTCGCCTTGTGGAAGGATATTCTGTTATTTCGGCTCAGTAGCAGTACTTTAGAGAGCCTTGAGGCTAGGCACAGGTTGCCATGATGCTTATGAGCGATTATTCCATAGTATTGTTATGATGGTAGGATGTTTGCCTGCGTGTCGAGGCAGTGAATGACTTGAAGGGAGGTTTACTCAGTGCATGATCTATAGATCCGATATTTTATTCCCGGTAGGGGAAAAGCAATCAGGCAGAGAATGCTTAGGTTTGGGTTGACAAGGTATCGAGACTCGGTATTTGCTAGCGTGGCAGAATTTTCTTCTATGATGAGGTGTTGTTGTCCTTATTAAATGTACTAAATTCGCCGGTGTTATGATCTTCTACAATTCTCCTTTGGAGCAGGATATTGCAGGTCAGTATTGAAGAAGCGACTGTTAGATGTCGCGAGGCAAGGTGGTTCAAGGTTGAATCGGCATTTATAATATTGGCAGCTCGAGAGAGATGATCCCCGGCAAAATTTAAAGTTAGTAGCGATTTGTGGATTCAAGTGTTACGAAGATAGATTTTATTAAGGCAACAATTGAGTAGCAAAGGATGAGGAAAGATGTGTGGAAAGTGTCAGACGGTGGCTAAAATTCCTAGAAGGCCAGGTGTATGAAGCAAAGGTCAAGTAGTTAATTAAAGAAGTGAGTTTACCCAAAGTGAGAGAGTGGTGGATGTTGCATATGGGCTTGGTGGTAGGATGATTACGCACCTTAAGGAGATTTTGGAATGATTTGGGATTTTAGTGGCTGGCGATTGAAGTCTACGAGTTTAATTGGAAATATGGACTAATCTGCAGCAAAGAGATCGATCGTGTGAATGTGGTTGATGATTCAGAGTATAAAAAGAGGGTTTTACAGAAAGAATTCAAGAATTTAGGTGGTTGATTCTGCAAGGTTATGTCAATAAGAGATAAGGACTCCCGGTGAGTTCCAGAGTTGTGTAATAGCGGCTTCAAGCTAAGTGGGAGAGCCCCACCGCCTATGATTGGGTTGCATGGTTAACCACTTGCGAGGTTTTTTGGTTGTTAGCATATTTCTGGGTTATTTCGGCTACGAGAAAAGAATATAAGTGGTGATTTGAGCAAAGGAATTGTTAAATGGTGTTATGGTTGGCCTTATTGGCTCATGTTTAGACTTGGGAAAGGATTCAAGACTTATGCCTTGTATGGATGCGGGTTTCGAGGGGAGTGATTCCGACGGGTGCCTCGTCGAGAGGGTATTCATATGTTATAAGATTTATAGAGTTGATTATATTCGGGACCAAGTCAGAGTGGGTGACTCTCAGCAACGGTCCTAATGGATTCAAAAAGAGGTAAGTATGGTGCCTAATGATTTTGAGCCTATAAGTACAGTTAAGAATCAAGCTTTTGCGACAGCTTATGAGTGGAGGCCCAGAATGTTCTATGTTGTTTTGACTTGCAGTGTAGCACTTGATATAAAGATAAGAAAGGACTTCGGATTCGTAGAAGGATTAGCAGAATGGGCATATCAGTTGAGGGTGCGAATGTGCGCACAAGGAAGGTATGAAATGGTTCATAGGAATTGAGACAGCATGGTCTCGCGGTTCCAGGTCACTTGGGGTGAGTGCGGATGGAGTGTGTTATGTGTTGAAAGGAGTTATTGTTATTACTAAGGCAATCGGGGTAAATCGAAGGAATATATATTTGTTAACCACAGTTGAGTTGGCGTATTGGTGGTAGAGGTCAGTTCCTTCAGCGTGATCAAGTTATGCATGTGATTTGTGGCGGTACGTGTGAGACTTGTCAGTTGCCGTAATTAACGTTGTTCATAAGCATTCTTCTATTATGGCCTATTATGTGTAGGCGGATCCCGGAAGGGTTATGGTGGCTTAGACCACTACTTAGATGTTTGCCTATACTATGGTTATGAGAATTTACATGTGTGTTGTTATGGTTCTCCTGAAGTGAGTCCAGTGAAAAGCTTTTATTGGCACGTTGGGTGCAGTGAGTGGTATGGAATTTGAAGTGAGGATCAAGGTTGCAATTTGGTGCTGACAAGGATGTCACGAGCTCGGATGAGCAGGAAAGGAGTTTCGATGTTTAAAGTCAGTTGATATTGTCGTCAGTATCACCTGAGATCGGTGTTTTGTGAAAAAGGCTTTGCATCCTGGTTAAGGATTCTTGATCGCTTTTCAGCGTTAGTGCGGCCGGTGGTTTGGATGTGTGGACCCGTTATTTATTTCGGAAAGGTGTGGGAACGTGTCCCACAAGAAGATTGTACAAGTATGACATGTAGTCACTTGATTGATTAAAGATTTAAACCAAGTATGAGGATTGTGGTAATATCATTAATTTTAGAATTTATGCCTGGAGGGCACTCTGTTTGTTGGGTTATGGACTGTGGAGGTTCGCTCCGGTTATGAGGGTTGTTCTTATGTGTTATGATAAAAGAGGAGTTATTATGGACCTTTGAAAGGTTATTAGCCTGAAAGGTTATTAGCCTAGTTGGTCCAATCAGAAATTGGCTCGAGATCCGTGGATTGATTTAAATGTGAACGGGGGCTTTATATCAGGCCAAATTTGTTCACCTCAGCAATACGCTCCTTATGGAAGGGAGTCGGGGTGTTATTTCATCGTCAGCTATTTCATATAATGATGTATTGCGTCGTGCGAGTTGTGAGACGGCTTGGTGAACTTCTTATGTTTTGAGGTTCCGCATAGAGATGAGGTTATATGAGCAGGATGGCTCTTGAGATTCAGATCATATATCACACTTCAGTTGTGCTCGAATTTGTGGATTATAACGTTATATGTCTCCCTAGGGAATGGTATTATACACTTAGCGTGTTTATGATTGATATTTAGTATTTTGTTGTAATGAGCAATTTAGCTCGATGTACATCTCCTTATGTGAGTTCCATGTGTGGATCGGGTGGCACGCCGCCATGGGTATGTTACTTGGATCGTGTGGCACGCCGCTATGGTTATGTTGTGTGGATCGGGTGGCACGCCGCCATGGTTATGATTGCTCGGATCGGATTGCGCACCGCGACAGTGTGATGTTCAGTACAGTTCCGTATATCTATTTTGTTGTGTTCTATTTCCTATTTTCTGAAGGAAACTCATATTAGTTGTGTGCCCACGTCACATGTATGATTCGCGAGCAGGATAATTGAAATTCCTTTTCAGAGTTCATTTTCCTTTTTGTATAACATTCTAATTAGTAGCCTATTGGCACATTGTGGCATCATATAAGACTTTTGGTCATGTCTGGGTGGCTTATTGCCTGAGCAGTTCGTACTGGGTGAGACGAGATTGTTGGATTTATGATCAGTGCAATCTGATTACGTGAAATATATTAAGGAGCAAAGATCATTATTTGGTTCAGAATGAGGTAATGTTTCTTATTAGAAGTATAGACTCAATGATTGGTTGACTCGACAGTTGATTATGAATTTCTGCACATCTCTTCCATTGTGGCGGCAATGTAAGAGTTAGAGTAAAACTATATATGTCATGGGGTGCAATGAGAGCATCAGACTCGTGGAATTTTGACTAAGTTGATCAGAAAATATTATTGTGGTACGGTGAGTAAAATGATACTAGGTATGAATTCAGCAAACTTATGCAGCCATATTTGGGTACAGTGTGTAGTGATTGATATGGTGATCTTATGTTGGAAACAGGTCGGGCATAGAATTTCGGATGTTAGAATTGGGCTCTAACGCTTATTTGCTTGAATAAAAGGGAATATCTTTAGAATTGATCGAGCTGATGTGCTCAACTGAGTTGTTGTAGCACGGGAAGGTGCATGAGAAGTTAAATGTTGATTTCAGACTACTTTAGTGTAGTTCTCAACACGTTCGAGGACGAACGTATGTTTAAGTGGAAGAGAATGTAACGACCTGATCGGTCGTTTTGAGCTCTAGTACATCGTTCAGCAGTCTGAGGCCATGAACAACTTCATTTCAGGTATTATGACTTGTACGCCTGGTCGGAATTAAGTTTCGGGAAGTTCAGAGTTGATTTGGAAAGAGAATTCTCATTTTGGAAGCTTAAAGTTGAAAGAATTAACTAGGATTAGAATTTTGAGTAAACGACCTTGGAATCGGGATCTAAAGGTTCCAGCAGGTCCGTATGATGATTTCGGACTTGGGCGTATGCCCGGATCGGGTTTTGGATGACCCGGGAGCGTTTTGGCGCCTATTGTGGAAGGTAGCATTTTGAAAGAAATTTCATAAGTTTGGGTTGAAGTGCATTTCAGTGATATCGATGTCCGTTTAGGATTCCGAGTCTGGGAGTAGCTCTGTATGGTGATTCTGAAGTTGGCAGCGCGATCGGAAGTGAATTCGGAGGTCCGTAGGTCATTTTGGAGCCATTTGGCCAAAAATAGAAATTTGAAGGTTTTTGAGAAGTTTGACAGGAAGTGGACTTTTTTATATCGGGGTCGGAATCCGATTCCGAAAGTTGGAGTAGGTCCGTAATGTTGAACATTACTTGTGTGCAAAATTTGAGGTCAATCGGACGTGATTTGATAGGTTTAAGCATCGAAAGTAGAAGTTGGAAGTTCTAAAGTTCATAAAGCTTGGATTGGGGGTTGATTCATTATTTTAGCATTGTTTGATGTGATTTGAGGCCTCGAGCAAGTCCTTAATGTGTTTTGGGACTGGTTGGTGGGATTGGTCAGTCCCTAGAGCCTCGGGTGTTTTTCGGGTTGTATCGCGCTCTTATTTGATGTTTCAATGTCGTTTCTTTGGACATAAAGGGGTGCCATATTAAGCAAATGAACTCCAAATTAAGTTTTTATTGATCCATTCGATCCGTATCGTAATTTCGGAGTCATAGCAAAAAGAATCGTCGAATTTGGACATCGTATAAGAGAGTTATGCTCATTTCCATATCGAGAAAGGTGTTGGTTGTTGTCATAACCACAAATGCAGAAATCTTCCGCAGATGCGGAACCGCAGATGCTGAAATTTTCCGCAGATGTGGTCAAATTTCTACAGATGTGGAAACTGCTGGAGGCAGAGATGTTTCTTTAAAAATCGAAGTTTGTCTCATTTTCACTTCACTTCTTCCATGGGAGCCAATTTTGGAGCAACTTTGGAGTGCCATTTTCATCACCAAGCATGAGGTAAGTGATTTCTACTAGTTTTGAGTATATAGAAGGTTTATATATGGATTTAGACTTGAAAAATTGTAGAAAACTTGAGGTTTGAGAGAAAACCTAGAAAACTAGTATTCTTGGATTTTGACCACGATTTTGGGTACGGAATATAGAGAAAATCATATATTTGAGTTCGTGAGGCCATGGGTAATCTTTATCTTCGAAAAATTTCGGATTTCGGGCACGTGGACCCAAGGGCATTTTTGTCAACTTTTCGATCGGGGTTAGGAATTGTTATAAATTGGATTATAATGAGTATCCTAGCATGTATTAATGGATTTACATAATTATTGGCTAGTTTTGGAGCGTTGTGCATCGATTCGAGTCTTCGGAAGCGCGTGGAATGCCGGTTATAGACCTTCGGAGCAAGGTGAGTCTCCTTTCTAACCTTGTAAGAGGGAATTGTCCACATAGGTAAAAATAATTGGTTATGTGCTCCTATTTATGGGGGGCTACGTGCGCACGAGGTGACAAGAGTCCGTGCGTATCTACTATTATGCTATTGTCCAGGTAGTTTAGGACCCAAGAGCATGTTATACTTGAATTATTTGTGAACTTATTGACAGCTTGAATTGCTTAAATCACATTGAATTAGTAAATAACTTTCTAAAAGGATTAAACTTTATTTTTCTTAAATGGTTAAAAGAGGATTTACTTTCTTTGGATAATTGCTCCATGTGGACTCCTGATTGACTGTCTGTGTGTGTTTAATTTTGGAGCGGGCCGAATGCCTCGGCAGATTAAATATATGCATCTATGGTTCGTACCGTTCGACCCTCGGCAGTGCACAATTTACATTTTTGTTGGAGCGGGCCGTCGACCTCGGCATGATTTGCGCATGCTTGTAATGTTTGCCCTGAAACTTATTGAAGTTGTTGCTACCTCTTTCTGGCTTAAGAATATATGTATAAATGATGAAAAACAATGATTTCCTATAAAAGAAAGAATTGTTTATTTTCTTCAACCCATTGAATTATAATCATGTTTATCAAAATTCACGATTTAATATATTATGGATATATATTATCATTGGACCATTAGTAGCTGTCGAAGTCGCCATCTCGTCTCTACTTCTTCGAGATTAGACGAGATACTCATTGGGTACACGTTGTTTTCGTACTCATACTACACTTATGTGTATTTTTGTTGCACGGGTGTTACGACCCCAATCTCGATCGTGATGACGCCCAACAACAATTTGCTAGGCAAGCCCGACCATTTTAACACCCTCAACCCGCGTATGAAAACCCATTACCAATTAAGTGAATTATTATAACAGATAACAAGATTTATATTTAATAATAGATAGAAAAGATACGGAAAAAGCCATAGTAATGCCAATATAATTCCCAAAGACCTGAGGACACGAGTCTATAGCCTCTAAATACAACTGAGCAATGAATTCTCAAAATACATAAGTCTAGGATGCGGAAATATAAATGGATAAGGGGAAAAGTCGGGTCATGCAGACGCCAGGCAGCTACCTCGACAAACTCCTGAGATAATCTGGAGAGCAGCAACAACGCTACGAGGCTCCGGAACACCTGAATCTGCACACATGGTGCAAGGAGTAAAATGAGTACTTCCAACTCAGTGAGTAATAAGCATATATAATGACTGAGAATAAGAATACACGAAATACCACAATGTAAAGCTACAACAACAGTTTAGCACAATTAACGGTATGATGGAAACAAAACAATGACAGGCAAATATCAATGTACATGATCGCTGCGGCGCGCAGCCCGATTCATTTGGGTACCTGCGCTCACTGTGGGGGTTTAGACTCCGGAGGGGCTCCTACAGCCCAAGCGCAATATCATCGTAGCATTCGCTGCGACGTGCAGCCCGATCCACATTCAGTCCAGAATATGAACGTGAGCCACACAGGCAAAATCAAGTTTATCATTCTCAGTTCCAATTATTAGGCAATATAGAGTAAGTTTTTAAAACTTTAGAAATTGACTAATCATGTCGAAACAGTGTTTAACTCAAGACTGAAATCATGTAACATGCTAAGCATCATGGAAACAGTGATGATAATCCCTAAGGGATTTAATCGGCACACAGCCCAAATATACTCGTAACAATCTAAGTAGGATGTTTACCAATCGATTTTTAGACAATAACACAGTATGAACATCACTCAGGACGGACTAAGCCATAGTCCCCAATCACAAACGACCCCGCACTCGCCATAGAGTACGTGTCTCGCCTCAATATAGCGTCACAGTATGATATACCGGGGTTTCAAACCCTCAGGTCATCATTATCTATTACTCACCTCAAACCGGCCACAAGACTAGTCCGCTATGCCTTTTCCTCTCGAATCAACCTCCTCGCGTGCCGAATCTGATCAAAACCACAAGGAATACGTTATAATAGGCTAATGGAACATAACACAATCGAAAGAATTCGAAAAACACCAAAAATTACGAAGTTGGCAAAACCCGAGCCCCGGACCCACTTCTCAAAAAATTATGAAATTCACATCACCGGATTCCTCGTCTTGCCACGAGTCCGTACATATAAAATTTACCAAAATCGGAGTTCAAACGCTCCCTCAAATTCCAAATTCTCATTTCAAAAACCAAAGCTCTAGTTCTTCAATTTTTCACCCAATTTTCCAAGAATTAAAGGTGGATTCTTCAATAAAATAGCGTTTCTAGGTCACGAGACTTACCTTCAATCGATTCCCATCAAAACCCTCTTCAATTTCTACCAAAAAGCTCTTGAGGTGGTTCAAAAATGGAGGAAATGATAAATGGGTCGCGGATGAAATGTTATTAAAACCCTTCTGCCCAGCTGACGAATCCTTCTTCGCGAACGCGATGGACCTCTTGTGTTTGCGATGGCCAAAAATCCACTGGGCCACCTTTACTCTACGCGAATGCGGATCCCGTCCCGCGAACGCGATGCTCTTCCTGGCCCAACTACGCAAACGCGTACCCCTGGTCACGAACGCGAAGAGCAATGACCATGGGCCCCCCAAACTCCCTCTACGTGAACGCGAAGACCAACGGACTCAGACCTACGCGAACGCGGCCTATGCCTCGGGAACGCGAAGGCCAAGAACTTACAACTACGCGAACGTGAATGGACCTACGCGAACGCGAAGGCCAAAAGTGGCATGCAACTGTTGTTGCATTTATGCAACTATTGTTGCATTTATGCAACTCTCCAAGTCCAAGATTCTTCCGTTTGATCACCCGAAATCACCCCGAGGCCCCCGGGACCAACATACCCCAAAACATCATACGAACTTGTTCCAATCATCAAAACACGTCAAACAACACAAAAATCATCAATTCACCACGGATTCAAGCCTAAGTTTTCTTCAAACTTCCGAAAAACACATTCGATCAAAAACCCAACCAAAACACCTCCAAATGACCTGAAATTTTACCCGCACATCCAAAATCACCTAACGGAACTACTGCAACTCTCGGAATTCCATTCCGACTCCCGGATCAAAATCTCACCTATCAACCAGAATTCGCCAAAATACTAACTTCGCCAATTCAAGCCTAATACTACACCGGACCTCCAAATTCGATTCCGATCGCGCTCCTAAGTCAAAAATCATGCCCCGAAGCTAACCAAATCACCGGAATTTACATCCGATCCCTTTGACTAAATAGTCAACTTTCGGTTGACTTTTCCAAAACAAGCTCCCTTTTAAAAGACTAAGTGTCTCATTTCCATCTAAAACCGATTACCTCAAATACCGATAATGAAGCATAGAGAAACATAATATGGGGAAAATGGGGCGGTAACTCACGTGACGACGGGCCGTGTCGTCACATCAGACATATGCATCTCTAGTGGCCTACTGGGCGTAGCAGCATGGATGACACGGAAACTTAGGTGGGCTGCACTTCTCGAGGCGATCCGCAACCAGCAGAGTCTCTTTCAGTTTTCTGTATTTATTTCTATCCAATATTGTATTCCGGACGATTGTTGTATTATATTATTTCTTAGAAATTGCTCATGCACTCGTGACACCGGGTTCTGGAAGGATTTTTGGATTATTAAATGTTATGTTTTGTTAAAGACTTCGCGATTATTTCTGTAAATTTTATTATTCGTTATTTAATGTATAAAGAAAAATAATTTTAGACAATACAAAAATTGGAAGTTAATTAAGTATTTCAGTTGGCTTGCCTGACAGCGGTGTCCGACACCACCACAATCCTCGGTGGATTTTGGATCGTGACATTAAATGTCCTGCACGATCATCCAGTGTGTGTAGCTAGTTTGCAAACTACAGATAGTCTAGCAGATATTCTTTTAAAATCCCGTTTTTTAGTTTCTAAAACACTTCAAGATAGCATTTGCGAAGCAAAACCAAGGTTGCTAACTGATGCAACCATTCAAGTATTGCATCTAAGTAATATAGTTTGGGGTTTGGAGGAGAGAGAAGAAATATGAAAATAATAATAATGGTGTATATTAAAGAACAAAAGTAGTTGATGAATCTACATTAAAATGGTGTCTGCTATTTTTCTAAATGGTTGTGATTGTTGTGAAGGGGTGCCTAGACTTTGTAGACGTTAGTTTTTTTTGTTCTATTAATTATGGTATTTAGGTTAATAAGATGGGCATTTTAGTAATTTAACTTTCCACTTATGGTCTTCCCACTTTTAATATAGTACTAGTATCTATAAATGTGTCTTGCACGTTAATAATGGCACATAATGGTTTAAATATTTATTTAGATGAAGGAATAATAAAATTTAATTAATGAGAAAATTTTTATATATATTACTACAACAATCATCTAAATACCGAAAAATATTAGTACATTAGCATAATACGTGAATTCAAAATGAAGGGACATCATCAAAACTTACATAGATAATCAATTTTAGTCATGTTAAGTAGATAATTATGTATTGTAGTTTAAAGGTATCGAATGTAATGATATCTTACCGAACAGTTCTTTATAGACATTGTTTTTTGTATATGTTTCCTTATAATACTTTGGTTATTCTGCCATAACCAAAACTCTTGTTGTTGACATTGATATCTCTTTTAAAAAGTGCAACATATAGTTATTCACATAAGAAAACATATTATGGTAAATATAGCCCAATATTTAGGATGTTTGTCCTTGTGGTTTATTTATTATAACTA
>MU695491.1:0-27736 GCA_026770625.1 Nicotiana glauca
CACGGACGATTCGGGGACTAGGTGAGTTGCAGTATCCAAGGCGGCCCGCAGCTTTTAAAGTTCCTTCTAGTAACTATATTTCCTTCCTGTCCATTGTATCCCGGACGGATGTTGTGTTGTATTATATGTCTTTATCAGTAATTGCTCATGCACTTGTGACACCGGGTTTCTGGGATGGTTTCAATGAATCTTTGTACTAATTGATATTATTTAAGTTTGAATTCAAGAAATGATCTTATTTTTATGTGAAACAGAAGGAAAAACCTTAGATTTTCAAAAGCATTAAAAGAGAAAATTAATTGGTAATCTAATTGGCTGGCCTGACAGCGGTGTCCGGTGCCACCACGACCCTTAGTGGATTTTGGGTCGTGACAAAAATAAATTGATTTTAGAAGTTTGGCCAAACAGACTATTACTGACAAACAGATAGCAAGAAGCCAAGAAGCCTCAAGCAAACGTGCTTAGAAAAAAATAATTATCCCAAACTTATGTGTTATTTATACATCATGCCTCTTTACAATTTGAATATAAGAAAATTATATTTTTAGATCTTGTAATGACCTGATCGGTTGTTTTAAGCTCTAGCGCGTCATTTTGAGGCCATGAGTAGCATCATTTCAAGTATTATGACTAGTATGTATGGTCAGAATCAAAATTCGGGAAGTTCGAATTGGATTTGGAAAGAAAATTATCATTTGAAAAGCTTTAAGTTGGAAGAATTGACTAAGATTGGATTTTTGAGTAAACGACCTCGAAGTCTAGATTTGAAGGTTCCAGCAGATTCGTATGATGATCTTGGACTTGAGCGTATGTCCGTATCGAGTTTTGGATGACATGTGAGCATTCCAGCGCCTATTGTGGAAGTTAGCATTTTTGGGTGAATTTCATAAATTTGGGATGAAGTGCATTTCAGTGTTAATGATATCCGTTTGGTATTCCGAGTCTGGGAATAGCTCTGTATGGTGATTCTGGTGTTGGGAGCGCGATTAGAAGTGGGTTTGGAGGTCCGTAGGTCATTTTGGAGTCATTTGGCTGAAGTTAGAAATTTGAAGGTTTTTGAGAAGTTTGATCGGAAATGGAATTTTTTATATCGGGGTCGGATTCCAATTACAAAAGTTGGAGTAGGTCCGTAATGTCGAATATGACTTGTGTGCAAAATTTGAGGTCAATCAGACGTGATTTGATAGGTTCCGGCATCGAACGTAGAAGTTTGAAATTTTAAAGTTCATTAAGCTTGAATTGGAGTGTAATTCATGGTTTTAGCATTGTTTGATGTAATTTGAGGCCTCAAGCAGGTCTGTGTTATGTTATGTGACTGGTTGGTGTGATTGGATGGGGTCCCGGTGGCCTCGGGTGTGTTTCAGGTTGAATTTGGATGAAAAGCTGCTGCTAATTGTTGGTATCTGGTTTCCTTCTTCGCGAACACGAAGGAAGTCCCGCGTTCGCAAAGAGAAAATATTTGGGGCTGCTGGCTTGGCCTTCACGAACGCGAGGCAGAGGATGCAAAGCAAGGGCTGGTTAAGCTTACGTGAGCGCAACGCAGTGCTCGCGAACGCGAAGAGGGAAGGGAAAGTTCTAAGCCTTCGCCAATGCGGTTGTGGGACCGCGAAGGGGAAATTATGATGTGTGCAAGATTGGCCTTCGCGAACGCGAGGGTATTTCCGCGTTTGCGAAGAAGGATTTTCTGGGCAAAGAGGTTTTTTAAATGGGATCTTGGCCATTTTTATTTCATTTTCCTCCATGGGAGCCGGTCTTGGAGTAATTTTGGAGCTCCATATTCATCATCTATGTCAAGGTAAGTGAACCTCACTTATTATGAGTTAAATACATTGACTATGTATAGATTTTAACATGAAAATTAGTAGAAAGTTGGGGTTTTGATGGAAAGGCCTATAAATTGATATATTGAATTTTTACCACGAATTTGGGCATAAAATTGAGAGTAAATTATATATTTGAGATCGTGTAGTTATGGGTAAACTTTATCTTTGAAAAAATTCGGAATCCGGGCACGTGGGCCAGAGGGAAATTTTGTCAACTTTTCGAACGGAGTTGGGAATTTACATAAATTGAATTGTTAAAAGTATTAGGGTATATTTTCATTGGTTTGCCCATTATTTGGCTAGTTTTGGAGTGTGGTGCATCGATTTGAGTCGTCGGAAGGGCTTGGGAAGCCGTTATGGAACTTCGGAGCGAAGTGAGTCTCCTTTCTAACTTTGTAATAAGGAATTAACCCCATAAGTGAAATAATTAAATATGTGCTTCTATTTGAGGGGGCTACGTACTCACGGGGTAATGAGAGTCCATACGTAGCTACTAGCTATGCCTGTGTCCGGATGATTTTAGGCTTACATCATGCCTTGATTGATATTGTTGTTAGTTTATGTTTATTATTTGTTTTGAGAAGAAACAAGATTAAGGTTGCATAATAATTGGGTTGAAAGAAATTTGAATTGAGGAATTTGAGTTTTTAAGAGTTTCCATTAAACTTTATATTTTCGAAAAGAAATGATAAATATCATAATAACTTAAGAAATCTATAACTAAGCCCGTCACATGTATGATTTGCGAGGGGGGAAGTCCCTTAAATTATATTTGACTGTGTTGCACATATGATTCGCGAGCGGGGTATTACATTTTACTACTCTCATGGGAGCGGGCCGGTAACCTTGACAGGTTAATAGATGCATCTATGGTTCGCGTAATTTGATCCTCTGGCAGTGCACAATTTACTTTTATGTTGGATCGAGCCATACGCCTTGGCATTTCCTCTCTCTCTCTCTCTCTCTCTCTCTCTCTCTCATATATATATATATATATATATATATATATATATATACGCTCATGGTATCGTGCGTAACACTTGGCATATAGCCAGTGTATCTGAGGGATTTTCCCTGATTTGAATCCTAATAACTTTCTTGACGAAAACCACTATAATTGTACATATATGCTCCTGTTACGGAGCTGGAGACTTGAGTAAAATTGTGAAGAAAGGGGCTGGTACTATGTGTTTTATACATGTTTATTTCATATATTTGCTCGGTTTCATATTTATTCACTTCTTAATGATATTATTGGACAACTAGTAAGTGTCGAAGTCGACCTCTCGTGACTACTTCTTCGAGGTTAGACGGTATACTTACTGGGTATGCGTTGTTTTCGTACTCATGCTACACTTGCTGTGCATTTTTGTTGCACATGCACATGTATTTCTAGTGGCCTAATAGGCGTAGCAGCATGGTTGATACAGAGACTTAGGTGAGCTGCATCTCTCGTGATGACCCGCAACCAGCAGAGTCTCTTTCAGTATATTGTATTCACTTTCTGTCCAAATTTATATTCCGGACAGTTATTGTACTTCATTAGATTTCCTAGTGATTGCTTATGCACTTGTGACACCGGGTTCTGGGTTGATTATGGGATTATTCAGCAGTTAAATTTATTAACGACGTCATTATTTGTTCTGTAAAGTTCCTTAATTAATGTTAATGTATAAAAGAAATGATTTCAAAAATATTAAAATGAGAGTTTAATTAATTATCTAATGTTAGCTTGCCTGACCGAGGTGTTCAGTGCCATCACGGTCTTTAATGAATTTTGGGTCGTGACAGATCTCTTATGTGTAAAAGAGATATATCTTACGTGTAAAAATAAATCTCTCATGTGTAAAAGTTAAAATAAGAGGTAGGGTCATAAAATTAAAAATAAATATGTAAAGAGAGAAAAAAACAATTGACCCCAAACTTATTGTGTCAGGGTTCCTAAATATGTATTAATATTGTTGAGATATTTCGCTGGTAATCTTGAGTTAGTTATTGGTGGGATGCTTCGTACCTATTTTTTTAGCTAAATAAAAGGAATGATGTTATAAATTCTACAAATGGTTTTATCCACTTGCAATGATGGATGTCTTCCATAACAGGTTTTGGATTGGTTATGTATCCATAACAGGTTTTAGATTGGTTATGTATCCAAAACAGGTTTTAGATTGGTTATGTATTCATAACAGATTTTGGATTGGTTTTGTAACATTGAAATATTACTATAAATAGGTTCACCGATGAACCTATTCGATACTCCGAAACGAAGAAATAAATCCTCTCTTCTATTGTTGTCATTCTCTTCTATTATTAGTCCTAGTTAATTACATAGTTCTTGCTATATTGCTATTATTTTATAACACGTTATCAGCACGAGGCTCTAATAATTTCCACTACCACCTTGGGGTATATTTTCATATCCTCTTTCGGAATATGGAAATTTCCCAGTCTTCAGTTAGTCCCAAGATCATTAAAGATGATATATGTCTTCTGGATAGTGCTACAACACATACTATTTTAAGAGATAAGAGATGTTTCTCTTATTTGGTGATGAAAGACGCCAATTTTAATACAATATCTGGCAGTACAATATTAATTGAAGGCTCTGGAAGAGCAAATTTATTACTACCCGGAGGAACAAATTTAGCTATTAATGAAGCATTATATTGTAGTAAGTCTTAAAGAAACTTACTAAGTTTCAAAGATATTCGCCAAAATGGATATCACATTGAGACTACAAATAATGAAAAGATTGAATATCTTTATATTACTACAATAAAGTCGGGTAAGAAATATGTGCCTGAAAAGCTGCCTGGTCGCTCCGGCTTGTACAACACAAACATTGGCAGGGTTGAAACACATGCTATAGTAAATCAGAAGTTTACTAATTTAAATGATTTTATTATGGCATGGCCGAGTGGGCCATCCTGGCTCTAGCATGATGCGTAAAATAATTGAGAATTCACATGGACATGTATTGAAGAACCAAAAGATTCTTCAATTTAAGGATTTCTCTTATGCTGCATGTTCTCAAGGTAAATTTATTACTATGCCATTAGTAACTAAAGTTGGGATTGAATTTCTAGCATTTCTGGAATGTATACATGGTGATATATGTGGGACCATTCACCCACCGTGTGGACCATTGAAATATTATATAATTTTAATAGATGCATCTACAAGATGGTCCCGTGTGTGCTTATTATCAACTCACAATCTGGCATTTGCGAGGTTGTTGGCTCCAATAATAAGATTAAGAGCACAATTTCCAGATTATGCAATTCAGACAATTCGTCTTGATAATGCTGGTGAATTTACATCCCAAGCCTTTAATGATTATTGTATGTCAACTGAGATAACAATTGAACATCTTGTTGCTCATGTTCATACTCAGAATGATCTGGCAGAATCATTTATCAAACGCATCCAATTAATTGCTCGACCATTGCTTATGAGAACAAAACTTCCTATTTCGATATGGGGTCATGCTATTTTGCATGCAGCAGTACTTGTGCGCGTCAGGCCAACGAGTTATCATAAAATCTCCCCATTATAATTGGCTTATGGTCAGGAGCCAAATATTTCTCATCTTAGAATATTTGGATATGCGGTATATGTTCCAATTGCTTCACCATAACGTACAAAGATGGGTCCCCAAAGAAGGTTGGAGATATATGTTGGATATGAATCTCCTTTTATTATTAAATATCTGGAACCCATGACTGGAGATTTATTTACGGCAAGATTTGCTGATTGCCATTTTGATGAATTAGTTTTTCCAACATTAGAGGAGAGAATAAGCAGCTGAAAAAGGAGATAAACTGGAATGCATTATCATTATCTTATTTAGACCCTCGTACAAATCAATGTGAACTGGAAGTTCAAAAGATAATTCATTTGCTAAGTCTTGCGAATCAACTTCCAGATGCATCTACCAACCTACCAAGGATTACTAAATCTCATATTCCAGCTGCAAATGCTCTAATTCGAGTTGATGTCCCGGCAGGACAATCTGTTAAAGCATATGAGTCTAATCCACACTTAAAACGTGGTAGACCAATCGGTTCTAAAGATAAAAATCCTCAAAAAAGGAAAGAAAAAAATGAGCAAGATGGTCATAATATGGAGGTAATTTCTCAAGGAGAGCACCGGGACATAACAATTGATAAAACCTCAAAAGAGGTCAAGTACCTGAAAATAATGAAAATGAAGAGATCTCAATAAATTATGTCTTAACTAGAAAAATATGGAACCGAAATGATATAGTTGTTGATAACATTTTTGCTTATAATATTGCTGCTGAAATAATGCAACAAGATGAAGATCTTGCACCAGAATCTGTCGATGAATGTAGACAGAGAAATGATTGGCCAAAATGGAAAGACGTTATCCAAGTAGAATTGACTTCACTTAAAAAACGTGAAGTTTTTGGACCTATAGCCCAAACACCTGAAAGTGTAAAGCCAGTGGGGTACAAATGGATTTTTGTGCGAAAAAAATTTAAAAAATAAATTTGTAAGATATAAAGCACAACTTGTAGCACAAGGATTTTCGCAACGGCCTGACATTAATTATACGGAGACATATTCTCCTGTGGTGGATGCAATCACAATCAGGTATCTTATCAGTCTAGCAATTCATGAAAAACTTGATATGCATCTTATGGATGTTGTCACGACCTATTTATATGGCTCACTGGACAACGAAATTTTTATGAAAATCCCTGAAGGATTCAAAGTACCTGAAATATACAAAGATTCTTGGGAAACTTGTTCGATAAAGCTTCAGAAATCCTTGTATGGATTGAAGTAATCAGGGCACATGTGGTATAATCGCCTCAGCGAATACCTATTGAAAGAAGGGTAGAAGAATGACCCAATTTGTCCTTGTGTCTTTATAAAATGATCTGGATCTGAATTTGTCATAATAGCTGTGTATGCTGATGACTTGAATATCATTGGAACTCCTGAAGAGCTTTCGAAGGCAGTAGAATGCTTGAAGAAAGAATTTGAAATGAAAGATCTTGGAAAGAAATTTTTTTGTCTTGGCTTACAAATCGAGCATTAGAAAAATAAAATATTTGTCCATCAATCAACGTACACCGAAAATATTTTAAAGCGTTTTTATATGGATAAAGCACATCCATTGAGTACCCCGATGGTTATGAGATCGCTTGATATAAATAAAGATCCATTTTGTCCTCGTGAAAATAATGAAGAGCTTCTAGGTACTGAAATACCATATCTTAGTGCAATTGGGGCATTAATGTACCTTGCTAATAATTCTAGACCAGATATAGCTTTTTTTGTAAGCTTGTTAGCAAGATTTAGTTCTTCCCCAACACAAAGACACTGGAATGTTATTAAGCATCTATTCAGATATCTGTGAGGGACCATTGATATGTGATTATTTTATTCAAATGAATCTAGGTCACAACTGATAAGTTATGCAGATGCATGATATTTGTCTGACCCACATAAAAGTCGATCTCTAATAGGCTATTTATTTACATGTGGAGGTATTGCCATATCATGGCGTTCAACAAAACAAACTATCGTTACCACTTCTTCAAATTATGCAGAGATAATAGCCATTCATGAAGCGAGTCGAGAATGCGTTTGGTTGAAATCAATAACTCAACATATCCATGAGCTATGTGGTCTTTCATGGGGAAATGATATCCCAATAACATTATATGAAGACAATGCTGCATGTATAGCTCAACTAAAATGGGGATATATTAAAGGAGACTGAACAAAGCATATTTCACCAAAATTCTTTTTCACGCATGATCTTCAAAGAATGGTAAATTAGATGTTCAACAAATTCGTTCAAGTGATAATTTGGCAGATTTATTCACTAAGGCATTGCCGACATCAACATTTGAGAAGTTAAGATATAAGATTGGAATGCATCGCCTCGGAGATATCAAATAAGATTTTTTTTATCAGGGGAGAAATACGCATTGTACTCTTTTTCTCTTAACCAAGGTTTTGTCCCATTTGGGTTTTCCTGGTAAGGTTTTTAATGAGGCAACTCTTAATGCGTATTACAAGATATGTGTACTCTTTTTCCTTCACTAAGATTTTTTCCACTGGGTTTTTCTTAGTAAGGTTTTAATGAGGCACATTATCTGTTAGTGGACATCCAAGGGGGAGTGTTATAAATCCTGCAAATGGTTTCATCCACTTGCAACGATGGATGTCTTCCATGACAGATTTTGGATTGGTTATGTATCATAACAGGTTTTAGATTGGTTATGTATCCAAAACAGATTTTAGATTGGTTATGTATTCATAACAGGTTTTGGATTGGTTTTTGTAAGAAAGAAATATTTCTATAAATAGGTTCATTCCTATTCGATACTTTGAAACGAAGAAATAAATCCTCTCTTCTATTGTTGTCATTCTTTTCTATTATTAGTCCTAGTTAATTACATAATTCTTACTATATTGCTATTATTTTATAACAAATGAGAATTTATATTGCTCATTCCAATTTATTCGGGGACCAGAATGATTCTTTGTGTCTAGCTACGTGTGAAGCAGAGCAATGACATCATCTAGCTTATTTTTTCGATATTTTATTTGTAACTTATAAGTTTTATTTGTCACAAAAGAATTGTAGACTGTTAATCAAATATTAATTATTTGGTAATTAAATGCATTATATCTTTATATTTAATTAATATCTGTGTAGTTTCGTTTGCTGTGTGTAGTGATAACGAGTTTATAGCCAAGCCCATACATCAAGTGTACATTCAAAGCTAAAGTTAGATATGTTCGTCTGAGAGCTTTGGCCGAGGGGAAAAGTATACGTAGTTTTAGTCACGCTGATCGTAGTACCGGTTCAAATTAATTTCAACCGGGAATTAATACTGCTATCGATGGTATTTTATATTATGATATAAAAACAGATTGGGAAGAATTGGCAAAAATGGTAATTGTTATGTGCTTACCCTATAGTTTTCCTTCTGACCTTTCGCTTGTGCATTATATTAGATTTTTCTAAATCTTACTTATAAAGATTTTCCTCGTACAACCATAAAGAGTGATATTTATAAATATAAGCATGAATATGAATAATATTTGTGCTATTTTTTTACTCAAATAAATTGTCGTATTGCTATTGCAAGTGATATTGGTAGAAGTGGCAACGACTGTGATTACCTTACTGTTACTAGTCATTGGATCGATGAGGATTGAATAATGCAAAATCGCGTAATGCTTATAGAATAATTGCTTCACATCGCTCAAGACAGTTTATTGCTAGCATAGTTACAAATATTTGCAGATATTTTTACATTAGTAATAAAATAATATCGGTTTCAATGGATAATGCTACTACAATTATACAAATGCTATAGACTTGCTTACCATTATACTAAATCTTGCATTTAGTAACATTTTTCATGTTAGATGTATTTATCATATTCACCATTTAATTATGGAGGATGGTATGATAATTTTAAATATTCAAATTGAAAAGGTTAAAATGGCTCTTAACTAGCTTTTTCACTCAAACCGTAGAAGTATACTTAGAGAATATTTTAAAAGGTGTGATGAATGTGGCCTTAGAGAAAGAAAGGTTCCTAAACCTTATCCAAGTAGATGGAATTACATGTATGAAAGTTTGGTTGTTGCATATAAATATAGAAACTCCATAAACTCAACGTTTAATACACATGTAAATTATGATGACAATTACCTTACGAATGTGGATTGGGCTAATGTTAAAATGCTTGTTGATTTTTTATAAAAAATTTATATTGCTACAAATGAATTTTGTGGGCAATATTATCCTACTATTTCTAATTGTTTAGTTTATATTGCAAAACTTGCAAATTTGTTTGCTCATTTTTCATAGGGTGGGAAAATTTATCAACTTGCTATTGATTCTATGAGAAAAAAGTTTAAAAATTATTTTTTCCTACTCCTCCTATGTATGGTGTTGTTGCTTTTTTAAATCCTTGTATGAAATTAGGAGGTCCTCATTTTTGGTATGAAACTTTTTATAATGGTTTAGCACTTGAAGATGAGGAGTTGCCTAAACTTCCGGAAGCAATAGCCTCAATTAGAATAAATGCTCAAACTATTTATAATGCTTATCAAGTTGCATAAAATCATGCTAGACCAAAATTTCCAACTCCTTCTTTTGATTCTCAATCTTCTAAGAGACTTGCAGGAGTAAGAGGACTAAGTGCTTGGGTGGGGTTTAGGGGTTCTTTTGGTTCAAGTAGTAATAATTTTTCGCAACTAAATGAGCTTCAAGTTTATATGCCGCAACAACTTGAGGAAGTGAATCTCGACGGCTTCTTTATTATTTTGCAATGGTGGAAGGATAAAGAAAAATACTTCCCGGTTCTTTCAAGGATGGCTCGAAATATTTTAACTATTCAAGCTTCAATTGTGGCATCGGAGAGCGCTTTCAGTCAAGCAAGACGTCATATATATGATTATTGAGCATCTATGAGGGAGATTTTGAAAAAATTAGTACTTTTCAGAGATTGAATCCGTTCGTAAAGAATAAGTTTTGGACTTGTTGAATTACAATCAGAGGAAGACGAAGCTTACGAAGAAATGCTAGCTGAACTTGCCGAGGATGCTGTTTCGCCCGATAATGAAAGCGAAGATGACCAAGCTACTTTTCCGCCGCGACCAATGAAAATTCCTCCGAACCTTGAAGGATTTATGAAGTTTGTAAGAGATAGCATGTAACTTGTATGAACACAAATTAGTATGTATCATGTAACTTGTATTTTGGCACATCTTAATTAGTTTCTTTTTCTTCTCAATGGTTGTATTAGCACCTTGTTGTGCTCATTCCATAGGAGGGAGCAAGACTAAGAACGATATTGTCATTTTTTTAATGTTATAATAAAATTACAAGGCATTGTTTGAATATATATTTATAATATTTTGTCTTTAAAATTGAATTTAAAAATTAGGTCACAATTTTATAATAAATTCACAAGGCCTTAGATATTTTTTAATAGTTTTGTCTCTAATTTTTATTTAATTTTAAAAGAATTACTATTTAGCCGTTGGGCCCCCTTAACCCGCGGGCCCGATCCATTTAGCCCGGGACCATGAGTTCGTGGGTCCGGTCCCGGACCGGTTCCTACAAAAAATATAACTAGACAATATCTAAAGAAAATTTGCAAAATTATAGCAATATTAGTTATTTTCATCCACGGTACCTAAATATTTGCATATCACAATAGCGGTCAAATAAATGATCCTAAAAGTAAGCTGAACAATAATCAACCCCATAGGAAACTGTTCCTATTTTTTCGCTCAAATTTTTAATATTCCATAACTAGTACAATCCTTCTATTTCTTTTGTCTTCCCTTTTCTAATGCCTTTCTTCTTATGCAAAATTCTTCTATTTCATTTCCTTCGTTAGAGTTTAAATTTGGATAATAACATATTATTTTAACATGTTATGACTTTCATTGATGGTGCTTATATATTTTCAATTTAAATGGTATATATTATAAGTTATATAATAGTGGTATATATAAAGTATAATACACATTTATAAAGAATATGTATGGTATATTTTGTTTATATATATATATATATATATATATGGTATATGGTATATGGTATATGGTATATATATATATATATATATATATATATCTATATATATATATATATATATATATGGTATATGGTATATGGGTATATGGATATACCATATACCATATATATATATATATATATGGTATATGGTATATGGATATATATATATATATATGGTATAAAATACATATAAAAATTATATATGACATATTGATGAAATATTTACATTATAAATTATCACAATATAATATACTTAAAATATGTTAAAGGTATATTATGAGTAAAAATAAAATTATACAGTAAAAAGTTTAAAACTTAAATAAAAAAAAATACTAAAATTCCCATTGTGCAACCTCGTTAAAGAGCGGATTATTTTTTAGATATTTTTCTATCAGAATTATTGATATATTTTGGTAAGTGTTATTTATGGAAGAGAAGAAGAAAATTATGGAAGAGAGAAGGAAAATTGATCCCTTAATTAATGAGTTACCAACGTGAAAGTGCTAAAAAAAGTAAAAAAATATACCAGTTTTGGAATAAACAAAGATTACTACTCATTTATCAAAATAGTTTTGAAAAACGGAGCAACCATATAAAAATCTCAATAAAGACAATGAGAAAATTCGCAAGAAAGTATTATTAGTCGCTGCGTCATTTTACAAAACTTATTGTTTATTTGGAGTATAGACCTTGAAAATAATAAAGGTTGGTTACACGACATAAACGGTAGAACGTTTAGATAAAATTAAAAAAAAAAAAATATACTGGAGATTAATTCTCTAATTCCCTAAAATCTTTAAGAATCAATAAATCTTCAGTTAAGAATTAAAATGAACAATCAGTACATACTACTCTAACCAGTGAAATTAAATCAAATGTCTTGTGTGGAACTACAGATAAGCGCACTTCAAATTTTCTTTAAAGCTACATATTCTATTATTGTAATAAAATGAATTTGATTGCCTGTTTGACCAAACTTTTCCAAACTCAAAAATATTATTTTTTAAAAGATGGTTTTGGATAGAAGTAGAATCAATTTTGGTGAAGCAAAAAAAATTTTAAAAATTTGGTCAAACATTAATTGCTGCTTAGAAGTACTTTTTAAATTAATTAGCCAAACACAAACTGCTTCTCACCAAAAATATTTTTGAAAAAAAGCACTTCTCAACATAATCGAATTTTTTCAGCTTGGCCAAACAGGCTATGAATAAAGCAGAATTATTAACACAACTAATTTTTGGTTAATTGATTACTCCCTTCGGTCCAAAATAAGTAATTTTTTGGCTTTTTTCTTGTGGTCCAAAATAAGTGATTTTTTCAAATTTCAAGAATGAATTAATTATTTTTTTCCTACATTGTCCTTGGAGTAAATAATGTTGGAATATGTGTTAGGAGTGTTTATGTGACATAGTAAAGATTAATATGGTCAATTCCATTGCTAATTAATGCTAAAAGGTAAATTTCTTAATCTGTGTGAAAATATCCAAAAAATTACTTATTTTAGACAGGGTGAGAGTGATAAGTACTACACTATGTATTGCAAATTTCAAGAGGAAAATGTAAGATCTGAAATTTAAATGGAGTAGTAATGTAAGAAGTTAAAACGTGGTGGGTAGGCGCTATTGGAATCATTTCACTAATTCAAAAATAAAAAAAAGGGCTCAAATGAGGGAACGGTCGAAAATTCAAAATTGTTCAAAAACGAAGCGGGCTACATATTTTTTTTTCTTGCATGCATGAAAATTGAAAATAACTCACTTTCTCTCTCTAAACATTTTTGAAATTTGAAAACAGCTCTCAGCGCTCCATTTATACCCGCCCCTCACTCTTTCTTTCACCTCTCTCCTTTCTCTCTCTCTCTCTCTCTTGAATAAGCAGTGCAGTAGCTTAAATCTGAGCATCTAATTTTCATCGGATTAAGCCTAAAAAAACTCCACTGAATTTTTCATTGTAAGCTTCTCTTAATTTTCTGGCTATGATTTATCAGTTTTGTCAATGTGCTGATTCAGAGATAGATTTAACCTTTTTTCTTATCTCATGGGGATACATTTGATTTGCTGTTAAATAATCTGATTAATTTCGTATCAATTGTTCATTATCAATGCATTTCTTTACATAATAATTAAGTTCATCCTTAGTTTCGGCTCCTAATTTGTGTGCTCGCCCTCCCCCACTTCCAACCCCAAGCTGGCATTGGCAGATGAAGACTTGGGCAGTGGATTTAGGTGCATTCACAGATTCAGTGTCTTTAAGATATAGCTGAAATTTGACATATATTCTATGGTCAATAAAAGACCAATCGGTACAATGGTCTAGTTTGAACTTAGAAGTACAAATTAAGACTGACATGTAGTATATGTTATGTTAAGTTTCATCAAACAGTTTGATGTCTAAGCTGTGGCTAGTGTTGTAGTTGTGCTCCAATGTGGTCGTTTCTCCATAACCATGGATTTGTTTTAGCATATATCCATTTGAATTCTTATTCATTCCACTTAGGCCCGACTAGTTTGTATAGAATCAATTTCAAGATCTTTGGAATCCTTGATAGATCTTTCTTCTGGCTTACTCATTGATTCGGCTAAAAATGCTTGCTTTTTTTACCTTATGAACTTCATTTATATACATATCTATTTATTTTCTTCCCCTGACACCTTATCGACTGCTGTGTGTTAGCTAATGATGATTACATTTGTTTGTTGTTTCTGTTCAAGCACTTTTTATCGGATGAATTCTAAGGCTTATGTAATTATCGACTGCTGGGGTAATGATTTGTAATTGACCATAACCTGTTTGATAATTGTACCCAGAATAATGGACTCTTTGCCCGATGCGATTGTCCAGTGTATCCTATCCAACATAACCAATGCAAAAGATGTGGCTTCTTCTTCTTGTGTATCAAGGAGGTGGAAGGAGTCAATTCCTTATCTCAATAGGCTTGTCTTCACTCGTAATGTTTTTGACAACCTTAAGAAGTACTCTCCTGATGACATTGTTGGGCACATGGTTTCATCAATTATTCGATTGGAAGAACTTGTTGTATACTGCCCCTTTACTGGTTCTGGCCTAGCGTCGTGGCTTTCATTGGCAGGAACTTCTATACGGAGGCTTGAGCTAAAGATGGACGACAACCTCATCGAGCAGAATGCCGGCTCCAGGAACCCCTCAAAGTTGGACTGTATCACAGCAGCAATGAATTTGGAATCTTTGAAACTTTGGGGGGTGAATATGACACATTGCCCCAAATGGGACACTTTCTATAGGCTTAGAGATCTTCAGATAGTTGGTACGGTAACAGATGACTCCACCCTCTCTGCTGCATTAAGAGCTTGCCCCAATTTGAGTAACCTGTTGCTCCTTGGTTGTGAGGGACTGAAATATGTTTCTATTGAGCTTCCTCAGCTGGAGGTGTGCAACCTTGATTTCAATGGCTTAGGTAACTGCTCCCTTTATCTCAATTGTCCAAACATTCAGCATCTTGAAGTGCAAGGCTGTAGTTGGATCAGAGTCCTTGAAACTCGATTACTCCGAAACCTTTCCATTTCCAACACTTCAGGTATTGACAAATTCCATTTTTTGTTACTCCACTATTTTTGTGCTTTACTTTCGAACAGTATCACAAACAACCAATCTTTTATTGTAGGACGGGTTAATGGTGTAGTTTTTGGAAAGCTTGTGGCACTTGAGTCTTTGGAGATGAGAGGAGTTCAATGGTGTTGGGATGCAGTAAACGAAATGCTTCGATTGTCAAGTGAAGTCAAACATCTCTTCATGAAGGTGGAATTCACTGGTGATTCTGATTCCCTTCAGCCATTTCCAGAGATCGACTTTGTTGATTTCTTTAACAGCCACCCCAAACTAACAAAATTTGACATCCATGGCGCCATGTTTGCTGCGCTTTGCCAGAGAAACAGTTTGAAAAATGTGAGTCTTCTGTTTCTCATTGCTCAACAGTTCAAATAGTGCACTTAATGTTTGTTTTAACTGGCCTACGACATTCAAAATCTTGGATGTTTGCAGGTGGACTACAGATTTATGATCCCTTGCCTCGAGGAGGTTGTAGTCACCGTGAGATCGCCACTGAATGCTGAACAGAAAATGAGTACACTAGAGTCTTTAATCCACTATGGAAAGAAACTGAGGAAGATGAGAATAAAAATTCTTCAGATGAAGAGCAGCCATAGCAGTACAGATGATTTTTTTGAGGAAATTTGCAGATTCACACGTATGAATCGCAGGATTGTTTCCATCGAATAATGATTGAAAATTTTCCCTTTCCCCCTTATCATTGGGTTTCTGGAGGAGGGATCCTTCTGTTGATTTTGATAGGAACATTCTTGGACCATTTCCTTGTAAGTTCCGACAAGTTTGTACTTCGATTTATGTAGCTTACATTTTTTAACCAGACTAGACGCTCAAACTGCCTTGCATTTTTAAACCAGACTTAGAGGTCATTGTTATGTACTTGGAAAAGATCATTGATATAAGGAAATGGGACGATTATTTTTCTAGAACTTATAAAATCCTCTATGTTCTTTAGAAGTTTAGATTCAGTCAATCTTTATAGCAAAATCATAACCTATGCCACTAAGGGCTCATTCTATAATTGGCACAAGAAAACATAGTTTCTGTAAAATTCTGGATTATCTAATACAAATGTATGATTACTTTCTTCTGCACAACTACTACCCTTGTAACTTGATTTACAAGTGCATATTATTATGTGGAATACAATATGGAATAAGAATACCCGTTTTGGCAAAAAATTATGAAGAGTCCTATATTGATAAAAGTACCCTCAAAATTAAAACTATGTTATTATAAAACGGCACCTCGCTTTACTAAATTGTTAAAAAAAAACACCGTTATATTAAGAATACATACAGTGATAATTCTTGCAAAATTTGAATTAGAAAAGATATAAAACTAAAACTTGTACATGTATATATTAGTGAAACTACTTATTGAATCCACTCTTTAATTTAATCAACAAGATTAACCTATTAAACAATTCAAGTTTAGCACCTGTAGACGAGAGTAGGATTAAGAGTTAGGACAGGTTCTTATTCTCTATAATCTTTTTAAGTCCTGAGGCATAATATAGATGGACAAGGGCGAGCGAGAAACAAGCTCCATTGATGCAAGTGTGTAATCCGAAGCAGGAGATAACTAATAGCTTCAATATGTTTGTTTATAGGAGCAATACCAGCCGCACACGGATAATTTAAAGGAATCATTGGGACAACTTCTCGTAAGAGAAAGGAATATCAAGAAAGTATACTCTGAGTTATCACTTGAGGAAAAAATACAGTGTACTGATACTTGAATAAACACATGCTTCAGAGAATGTACAACAATGATAAGTGAAGAAGAAAATAACAAATGAAAGGGCAGGTAAGCAGCAGAAAGTAATTCAAGTGTACACTCAAAAGCTAAGGCACAACACCTTTGTCTTCATCATCTGATACAGCAAAAGCTAGATCCACTAATATCACGTAAAAAAATTTCTGTTTCATAAAAAGTGCCAAATGATGCTAGTCCTAAGATTTAATGTGCCATCTAGAATGTAATTTCAATTAAAGAAAGTCTAAATTAGCTTCTTCTTTCGGAAATATCGCTTCAGATACAAAACTTGTAAAACCGAGGCCAAGATGCAGACTCCCAAGGATGCGATGCTAAAGCTAGCCACCCGCGTATTAGTTGTTTCACTAACCGACCGCATCTCTGCTTCTCTGAAAGGGCACAAGGAAGAAGGTAAAAGTGGGAAACAACAAGAGCAAGTAAACCACAAGCACTGCATCCATAAGCACATTAAGAAGTTACCTGCTCTTTAAGTAAATTAAATTTTCATGAATGGCCTCCACAGCTCCCTCAAGCTTTCTCAACTCAAGTTCAATACCCTACTAGAGGCAGAAATTTGTGTAAAATTTCTAGAGCTTGCAGAAAAGATCTATTTCTCTATTTATTAGGAAAAGAAAATAATAGCCAATATATAATCCTTTAGGGAAGTATCAATTGCACAGGCAGAGATAACACCTACACAACCCAAGCTTGAACACGTTACAAACACAAGCTTTAGTCAGAAATTTCTATTAACCTATAGCCATTTTAACTCGTTTGTAAAACATGCTTAAATCTAAGAATTTAGTCCCACTTTCTCCCTCGAGGGTTCGTACTTTCTTCAAATGAGCACACTTTAGTTTCAGACAAATTATGTTACAAGCAAAGATCAGAAGCTGAAAGGGCAACAAAATCAGGTCCCACCTCTATCTTCTCCTTTCTGGCAACTGATTCCCAATCCTTGGCAGCAATTCCGGTTTTCCAGTCAAGGTTAACAGTTAAGCTCCCACCTCCTGGATTATGACCATCAACCCAAAAACATGCTAGATAGTTACCAGCCTCAGTTGTTGTGAAGGCAAACTGACCGTGTGTCATATTCTCCTTGTGGTGAAGGTTGTTCCCAAATGGTGAGGTGACCTGCACAAGTAATAACATGCCATAAGATTCACTATATTAACAAAAAAGAAGAAATATGACATCAGTAGAAAACATTTCAAGTGCAATTTCACACATGTTCTAACCCAACAAAGTAAAGACACCCTGAATCTCGAGAAAACACCTCAAATTTAAATACCTCCCAATATGAGTTCATTTGTGTGTGTCTGAGCCTTCAGGGCACAAGCCCATGTGCTTTCATATCATCAATACTTAGTGTACAATCAGGAATATACAAACAACATACACTACCCAACTAATTACTAATGAGTTGATGCATTGTATATTGGACCTGTCTAGACATGTAGTAACACAATAGAACAAGAAGGCGAGGCAAGAGAAAAACATAAACCACCAAACTAAGAATACAATATTCATAGAGCCTTTAAGCTGCTCCATGGAATCAAATGACAAAAAGGTGTGACGAAAGCTATTTAAATACAACCATCAATTTACTTATTATGGGAGAGCCGGGTAGTTTAAGGTGTGACTATTGATTTCTTTTTTTGTGTGTGGATAAAGTGTGACTATTGAAATATTTGCAGGCTTCCGAATCCATTTTTGATGTTTTAAAATCCTTGTAAGAAGACAAAGGATTAGGAGTATTCTATGCATTCCTCTTGGTAATGATGGGTGACTTCATAGTTTTTGTGTAGTCTATATATTAATATACAAATACTATACCTGCTCAAAAAAAAAAATTGCAGGCTTGACAAGGAATCTCTCCAATATGCTAACTAACACATCCATTCCTTCCTTCCTTCCTTCAAACCCCCCACCCCGCTTTCTTCATGCAAATACAACTTCTTCCTGCCTCCTCTTAATACATTCAAAACCATTTAAAACCCGCATAACCATGACACAAACTGGCAGGAGAACAAGATATATGCTGTGTGAATTGTCTTTTGTCTTCTAAAGACAGCTGAAAACTTAATCTGCCTATGGTATGGCTTTGGAAATTAACTTTGACAATTTTTTTTTTTTTTTTTTTTGTGATACGATAACTTTGACAATTTACTTCAGTACTCTATAAGCAGGTTTCTTATTCTATGGGCCAGAATAATGATTGTACTCTGTATTAGTACCATACTATTGTTAAAGATGAACTTTTTATTTATTTTTTTTAAAAAGAAAATCAAGAATGTATCAGCATCAAAAAAGTAAATTCATCACCTCAGATAAACTAACTAATCACATTCCTATCAATAGCCTTTAGCAACTTGGCGTCCACCTCTCAAATAAACATGAATTACACCAAAGACTCCTGAACTTAGACAGCATATTTTTCTCTCCTTGGACTAGAATTTTGTAATATATAACAGCCAAATAAGCACGGTCAATTTTAATTGCTGTGAATTTTCACCCAAAAGTGTGTTAATGTAACGGATCCTTGGTAAAGAGCTTTTCATACATTATAGAGAAGTGGGACATTTTAGTATAAATTTTCTAATTGTCTACTTCACAGCCGACGAATATGTATGAATTAACTGTAACAAGATTCAAATTGAAACCGTAAGAAAAATTACATGTCAAGGTTGAGAGGAGTTTACACAATTCATCCTCAACAAAGTAATTAGATGTCAGTTGTCTCGCTTTTCTAACCACAAAGCAAACTCAAGAGCTAGGTCAAGCAAGGAGTCCATGGTAGCAGACTTGTTTTGTGTCATGGAGGAGCCTGCTTAAGAAATGCTGCAAAATCTGGGGGGTTGGGGGGAGGGGGCAAAGATGTGTTCTTAAACTCAATTTTCACAAAAATTAAAAGAAACAATACTTTAAAAGTGAAAATTCAGGGAGTGACAGCCTTGTCTGCCCCCTAGCTCTGCCCACGGAACTCATGACGACAATTGACAAGTCGCCAATCTAAAAACCTTAAAGTTTGATGTAGAATCTAGAGCCTAAGTTGATATTATCACAATAACAAGCCTACGCTTTGAAAAACTTTAAGCGTGAACTATGTAGAATTTAGACATTCTTCACAAAGTTTCGACACAAGGGACTTCCTTTTCCTTATCCACAGACTGAATAGAGTAGGTGCTTTGGGTTCTTTACTGCTTAATCTAGTAAAAACTAATAATTGCTCAAATTAAAGGTCCTTTACCCAAAAGATCATTCTTCACTGTTTCAGAAATGATAGTTTCATTATAGTACCTTTAGATTATTCTTCAACCAACAAAACCTTGAATGCATTAAAGTATACCTTATAAAGATCTATCACATATAGCACAACATATGCCTAAAAAGGGCACCCCGGTGCACAAGGCATCCCGCATTTACGCACGATTCGTGGAAGGGTTGCACCTCAAGGGGGTATGATGTAGACAACCTACCTTAATGCAAGCATTAGTGGCTGCTTCCGCGGCTCGAACCCTGTGACCTATGGGTCACACGAAGACAATTTTATCATTGCTCCAGGGTTCCCCTTCACACAACATATGCCTATGTTTCCATTATTCTCTCACATTAACTTAGTTAAGAATAACTCATTCTAATTTAGTGAATGCTCTGGAATAAAAAGTAAGATTGCTAAATCAGCAAAACAATCTTCTTAACTTGGCAAAGACCTAAATATTATCCAAATCATTTTTTTGTGCAAACACTTCTTGGGTCTATGCTCTATTTTTCTAATAAGTAAAAATCAATCGCATGGCCATATATAACCCGAAAACCGATCTTTTCCAGAATTCCCAACAGCCCATTTCTCAGCTGATCTAAAAGGTTCACGAAAATCAATCTGCATAAACTTTACCTCTCTCTTATCCTAAAAAGAAGTTATAATTATAAGACCTAACGGGTATCACGCAAAATTACCCTTTAAGCAAATAAAATCACAGATTCACATAGACAAAGAAGAACGAAATTATGCCTAATAAATAAGGTTTAAGACAATTCCCCTAGTCGTGGGACAAGTTGACCAGCTATTGTACTGGGGGGCTGTCACTCATATGAATTAATGAATGAATTAATTAACTGAAGAGCGCGCAAACTGAATCGGACATTGTCCTCATTACCTTGACGGAAATAGTGGGGATGGGATTCGAATGATCATCGGAGATAGCAAAGTAATCAGCCAAAACGACGACGTTATTGTGAAGTTCTTCGGAAACACACTTTGTTCCACTCGCCGGCACAGTCAACCATATTGCTTCTCCCTTCCGCAATAAACAGACGAGTACCATCAACGGCAGTGATAGTAACACCCACCTGCGCATGTTAGCTCTGTCACACATCATTCGCTTTACTTCTCTTTCAGAATTTTGACTTCGGCTTATGTATCTGTCACTGATATCGTAAAATTTCTATGGGCAAACCACATTGTTGTCATTCGGTATGAATAATATCTGGGCATGTGATGTGTCTGACTGGCCCATTGGGCTTTATTTTGTTTTAGGAGTGGAAAAGGGATTTTTATGTTATTGGAAACTTTATTACACTTTTAATTACATTCTATATACAAAATTATCAATTATATACACTTTAGGAATTAAATGAGTATCTATTTATATTAGAAATCAATTATTTCTCATCATGCTCTCTCTCTACGGCTCTCTCTATTTCTCAATCCCTAATTCCAGTAATGTAGAGCAAAGGAAAAGAGAGCAGCAATTCCACCATTGACAGCCATTAAAAATCTTTGAAGCTTTGAATTTGAATTTGAATTTTTAAAAAATATTATTTTTTTGAATTGGGTGTTGTTGCAAACAATTAGGAATTGTCTCTACGTCTCTCTCTATCTCTCAATCCCTAATTCCAGTAATGTAAAGCAAGGAAAAGAGAGCAGCAATTCCACCATTGTCGGCCATTAAAAATCTTTGAAGCTTTGAATTCGAATTTGAGTTTCAAAAATCATTATTTGTGACATACATTATGCTTACGAAATTGTATTAAAGTTGTAGAAAAATTGTATTCTGGTATTTCTATATATTTTTTTATTTAAATATTGTATGAAAGTTAAACGATATTGTATAAAAATTATATTTAAGTTGTATGATATTATAGTTGTATATAACTGGGGTAGAAGTGATGTATGAAAGTTGTAGATAAGTTGTATAATATATAATTAGTTGTATGAAATTTGTTTTACTATGTATAAATCAGATACGAAATATAAATAAGACATATTATATAAAATTTGTATTTAAGTTGTATTTAACTGTGTAAGAATAATGTATGAAAGTTGTAGATAAATTATAAATAGGTGTATGCTCAACCATATAAATAATATGGTGGCCAAAATATTTGATCCTACAAATGATCATGACCTTCGGACTCTTGAAGTGTTGGTTCATCTTCCCCTTTATATCTCCTAAAAATAATAAAGTCCAATTTATTCAACATAATCATTTCTTTTGGGTTATGTAAACTAATGTCATGCATTGACGGAACCGAGTCTTTTTCTAGCTGGTTAAGCATGCCCAACTTTTGCGGGAGTTGCGCGCACTCATTAAAATATAGGTTGCTGTCCAAACTTTAGTTAATGGTATAGGAGGTCGGAACCGTTGCTGAAAATGATGGGAAATAATATTGGTTAAGTATTAGGTGTTCCTCTTTTTACTTCTAGGGCCAATTCCTTCCATTTTGATTACATTTATAATTGAAAATTTTCAAAAGAAATTATCTGGTTGGAAAAAACAAACTTTTATCTATTACCGGTAGAAGTGTAGAACTACTCTTATCAATTCTTTAGTCAATGCTTTACCAACGTATGCTAAGTCTATTAATGCCTTTTCTATTGAGGTATGTACAAAGATAAAGATAGATGAAGTTCATGTGAATTTCATCTATCTTTGTGACACAAGAGAAAAAGAAAGTACGTCTTGTCAATTGAAATACTCTTACTCTTACTGTCGTTGATTGCAGAAAAATAAGGAAAGAGGTTGCCGATGATTGCAGAAAAATATGGAAAGAGAAGAGGAAGAAAAATAGGAAAATGGCGTAACTAAATTCATTGATTGAAAGTACTAATAATGGATTGAGAGTCTTTTAAAGTGGAATATATATATATATTATAAATAAAACTTATGTAGGTCGGGTAAATAACAAAACATGAACAATTTTGGTGATAAAGTTCCAAATAGTGTATATGTACGTAAAAATCCCAGTAGAAAAACGATATTTTTAGGGCTCTGCTATTTTGTCAAAAAGTGCGTGTATAAAATAATAAAATATATATTTTTAGCCGTTTTCAATATATGTATGTATACTATATACATAATATATATAATTTATGCACTTTTAAATTAACGAATACAACCAACCAATTTTGTATTTTACACCGAAAATAAGCAGTATTTGGATGTTTGATCAATTAAGTTATGATCTATGTCGGCTCAGCTTCGAGAAAATGATCTACGCACGAGCATTGATTTATTTTGGTCTTGAAGTATATACTTAAGGGATATAGTCCTTAATGTATTTTGGTGTTTGATTTATACATTTTAAGTTATTTGTACATAAGTTATTTTATATATAATAAAATTATTGAATTTATATTATTATTATAAAAAAATCGAATAGGACATATTTTGAGAAAAAAAAAATCAATGCCTAAGAAATACAGAAAAAAACAGTAATTTTTTAAGAAAATTTAGTTTTAGGTTTGAGGACCAAAAATATCTTTAGTTTTAGGTCTAAGGACCAAAAATATCCGTTTTTTTTTGTGCCAATTTTCAAACATTAAGAACTATATCCATCAAGTTACATCAAGGGTCAGTGGTGTAGCCAGAATTTTATTAAAGAGTGTCAAAATATAAAGAAGTAAACACACGAAGAAGTCAAGGGGAGTCAACATATATTTGTTGGTTCCTTGATTATTATCATGTATTTGTAAATAATAAATCTGGAAAATAAAACGTTAGCGTATAAACGTAAATATAAATGAGACAGTAATTAATTCGAGCCCACTGAATTCACAGTGTTTCCTTAAGGCATTTAATCCCCTCCTAGTACCCAAGGTTATGAATTATTTCCTCCCAGATAGAACGAAATACACACTGGTGTAGCGGTACTTCAAACCCCAGTGTTTCAGTGAACACAAATTTCGGCAGCAAATCACACTTACGGATGCTTTGTTTGTAGTTAAAAACAATGCAGAATAAGGGAGGACAACTCAGAAGTCGAATGAAAATTCTGAGAGGAAGGAATGCAATGTATAGCCGATGTTGAATTCTTACTGAAGAGGATATCAGATTGCAATTCGTTTTTTCAGTGTGTCTTTCTCCAACTGCTGCTGCTCATATTTATAGCAGCCAGTTTGTGAGAAATCCCCCCCCCCCCCCCTCCATGGTGGAACGAGCACTAGCTTGTTATGGATAAAGCATTAGCTTGTTGTGGAGCAAGCACTTTGTTGTGGAGCAAGCACTTTGTTGTGGAGCAAGCACCTGGATCGGGTACAATACACGGATTGAAAAATATCTGTTACAAACACGGATTATATCACATTAATATTCACTATTAACAAATAAATTTGGTCCAAAAAATTAATCAATCGATCGATTTGACCAAATCCAAATCCAAATCCGAAGCCGAAGCCGAAGCCGAAGCCGTAGCCGTAGCCGTAGCCGAAGCCGAGCCGAGCGAGCGACGACGACGACGCGAGACTTACCTTCTTCCTAACTCTTTAAGAGCTATATGAAGTGCATTTGTATATATACCCACAAAAATCCTTATCCTCTACCAATGAGGGACAATGTCTCATTAAAAAGAGAGGGAAACTTAAATTTTACTCAAAAAATTTCATTTTTCCTCCATTTTTCATTCACCTTCTTTTTAATATCTTTCCATATTAAAAAGAAAAACTCAACAATCCCCCACATGAATGGGCAATGGCTATATCATGGAAGTATGCATGAAAAACTTGTGTGATTCGCAAGCAAGGATTAATTGCATCTGGATAAGTAGGTTTCCCTTTGAACTTTCCGTAGTGAACTTATGTCGGATATACTCGGTCAATCGGTAGATTTGATATCTTTGAACCGTCGAACTTTAGTGTATACCTAGACAACCATAAGTCACACAATCAACCCTTAACCATCTTTGGTTCTCATTGTTGTGTTCGTTTCAGCCATGAACACCGCCTGGTTTCATAAGTACGTAGAGAATTGGCTTTGCAGAATTCTCCTTGAAGCGGCTAACACTTCACACTTACATAGGTGATTCCTAAATGTGTCATCCTCTAGATACACTATTTGACATACCACGTATCAAATTTAGAAATTATTAAAAAGCCTTAATGTTTTATCATTGGTACTGAACATTGTCTCAGCACGAGAATGGACCAAAATTTTTGTTGACAATGTTGAACCGTCATTAATGACTTTGTTTGATCTCCTTGAACCTAGATCTTGGGATCTCCAGTCTTCTAGGTAGAGTTACAGCCACAATAACTTGTTCTCGGCCATAGTCCCATTCCCCTCAATAATTTCTCAACTACCTCTCTAGGTAGGCCTTTGGTAAGTGAATCCGACACATTATAACTTGACTTTACATAGTCAATCGTAATAATTCCTCTAGAGAATAATTTCCTAACGGTTTTATGTCTTCGTCATATATGACAAGATTTACCGTTATACATAACGCTCCCAGCCCTTCCAATTGCCGCTTGGATATCGCAATGTATGCATATTGGTGCCAACGGTTTGGGCCAAAATGGAATGTCTTCCAAAAGATTCCGAAGCCATTCAGCTTCTTCACTGGCTTTATCTAAGGCTATGCACTCAGCCTCCATTGTAAAGCGGGCAATACAAGTTTGTTTGGACGACTTCCAAGATACTGCTCCTCCACCAATAGTGAATACATATCCACTTGTGGACTTCGAATCAGTTGAACCGGTGATCCAATTTGCATCACAATATCCTTCAATCACCGCATGATATTTACTGTAGTGCAAATCAAAGTTTTGTGTATGTTCTAAATATCCCAAAACTCATTTCATGGCCATCCAATGAGATTGACATGGATTGCTCGTGTATCGACTTAGTTTAGTTATAGCACAAGCTATATCTGATCGTGTACAATTCATGATGTACATTAAGCATCCCAACACACGAGTATAATCCAATTGTGATATGCGTTGGCCTTTGTTCTTTGCTAATGCAAGATTCACGTCAATTAGAGTCTTTGCAACTTTAAAGCCCAAGTGCTTGAAATTTTTCAAGTACTGTCTTAATATAATGAGATTGGGACAATGCCAGACCTTGAGGAGTCTTTTGGATCTTAATCCCCAGAATTAAATTCGCAACTCCCAAGTCTTTCATATCAAACTTGCTAGTTAGCATACACTTAGTAGCATTTATGTTTGCAATATCATTACTCATTATCAGCATATCATCCACATATAGGAAAACAATGACTATGTGATTTGGAAAATTTTTAATGTACACACATTTATCACATTTATTTATCTTAAAACCATTTGACAATATTATTTGGTCAAATTTCGCATGCCATTATTTGGGTGCTTGTTTTAGTCCGTAGAGGGATTTAACAAGACTACATACTTTCTTTTCTTAACTTGGAACCACAAACCCTTCAGGTTGTTCCATGTAGATTTCTTCCTCCAAATCTCCATTTAAGAAGGTTGTCTTTATGTCCATTTGATGAATTTCAAGACCATAAACTGCAACTAAAGCTACTAGCATTCGTATGGATGTAATTCTCGTCACTGAAGAATATGTATCAAAGTAGTCAAGACCTTCTCATTGTCTATACCCTTTGACAACAAGTCTTGCTTTAAATTTATCAATAGTGCCATCATCTTTCATTTTTCTTTTAAAAATCCATTTACTACCCAAAGGTTTATTTCCAGGAGGAAGATCAACCAATTCCCATGTATGGTTGTTCAATATGGATTTTATTTCACTATTGACTGCATCTTTCCAGAATAATTATTTCGAAGAAGATATAACTTCTTCAAATGTTCGAGGCTCATTCTCCAATAAGAAAGTCACAAAATTTGGTCCAAAAGAAGTAGACGTTCTTTGACGTTTACTACGTCTTAGATCCTCCAGATTAAATGTACTTTCTTTTGCTTCTTCCCGAGGTCGTTTGGATCCTTCACCAATCGGCTCACATTCCTTTTTATACGGATGTATATTTTCAAAGAACTCAGCATTATCTGATTCTATAACCGTATTATTATGAATGTCGTTATTTTCTCATTTATGAACCAGAAATTGATATGCTTTTCTATTGGTCGCATATCCTATGAAAACACAATCAACGGTTTTCGGTCCTATTTTTACCCTTTTGGGTTTAGGAACTTGCACTTTTGCCAAACACCCCCATACTTTCAAATAATTCAAGTTGGGCTTCCTTCCTTTCCGTTTTTCATATGGAATGGATTGTGTTTTGCTATGGGGTACTCGATTTAGTATTCGGCTAGCCGTAAGAACGGCTTCCCCCCACAAGTTCTGTGACAATCCAGAACTTATCAATAATGCGTTCATCATCTCCTTTAATGAACGATTCTTTCTTTCTGCAATCCCGTTGGATTGGGGCGTGTAAGGGGCCGTTGTTTGATGAATAATTCCATATTCTAAACATATTTGTTCAAAAGGAGATTCATATTCACCACCCCTATCACTTCTTATCATTTTGATTTTCTTGTTAAGTTGAGTTTCAACTTTATTTTTGTATTGCTTGAATGCACCTGTTGCTTCATCTTTACTATTAAGTAATTAAACGTAGCAATATCGAGTACTGTCGTCAATAAAAGTTATGAAATAGTTCTTTCCACCACGAGATGGTATTGATTTCATGTCACAAATATCTGTGTGAATTAAGTCTAAAGGATTTGAGTTCCTTTCAACCGACTTATAAGGATGTTTAACATACTT
>MU695491.1:28753-56644 GCA_026770625.1 Nicotiana glauca
TTTTTCGCATTCAAACTTAGGCAATACTTCCAAGTTAATCATTTTTCGCAAGGTTTTATAATTGACATGACCCAAACATTCATGCCATAAATTATTTGACTCAAGTAAGTAAGGCGAAGCTAAACTTTTATTATTATTTTCAATAATCATTACATTCAGCTTGAAAAGGCCCTCGGTAAGGTAACCTTTTCCTACAAACATATCATTCTTACTTATTACAATATTGTCAGACACAAAAACGCACTTAAAACCGTGCTTAACAAGAAGTCCAGTAGAGACTAAATTTTTCCTAATATCAGGAACATGAAGGACGTTGTTCAAAGTTACCACTTTGGCGGAAGTCATTTTCAGAAATATCTTCCCACATCCTTCAATCTTGGCCATTGCA
The DNA here is from genome assembly GCA_026770625.1 of Nicotiana glauca. Lineage (NCBI taxonomy): Eukaryota > Viridiplantae > Streptophyta > Magnoliopsida > Solanales > Solanaceae > Nicotiana > Nicotiana glauca. The sequence goes on from MU695491.1 coordinate 29,142, forward strand.
GCATTTCCCATGGAAAGCGTCTCTTCAGGTCCAGCAGAAGCATATGTAGAAAATGCTTCTCTCAGAGCACAAACATGGCGGGTGGCTCCAGAATCAATCCACCATTCCTTAGGATTGCCCACTAAGTTGCATTCAGAAAGCATGCCATATAAGTCATCAATATCATCATGTTTTTCTACCATGTTTGCTTGACCCCTTTTCTTGTCTTTCTTCTGAGCACGACACTTCGTAGATTTATGTCCGATTTTCCCACAGTTGTAGCAGTTTTCACTGAACCGCTTCTTGCTTGGGTTGTATTTCGGACTAGAAGCCTTCTTTCTCTTTTTGTTATCTTCAACAATATTTCCTCCCATTATTGTTGAATTTCCACGGCCTCTCCTTTCAATAGCTTTATTGTCCTCTTTGATTCTCAATCGAATAATGAGATCTTCAAGGGACATCTCCTTTCATTTGTGTTTTAAATAATTTTTGAAGTCCTTGCACAATGGAGGCAACTTCTCAATTATTGCTGCTACTTGGAATGCTTCATTGATGACAAGACCTTCAATGAAAATTCCGTTAGTAAAAATACTAAAATTTTTACTTTCAACATCAGTATTTATTTGAAACATACCTTCAGCAAATAGATCATGAATAATCACTTGCAATTCCTGGACTTGGGTAATAACAGACTTGCTATCTACCATTTTGTAGTCCAAAAATTTTGCGGCGACGAATTTCTTAATCCCGGCATCTTCAATTTTGTACTTCTTTTCAAGCGCATTCCACAATTCTTTTGACGTTTCCATGCCACTGTATACATTATACAGATTATCATCCAGTCTGCTAAGAATATAATTCTTGCACAGAAAGTCAGAATGCTTCCACGCCTCAATCACGAGAAAGCTTTCATCCTCTGGAGTTTTATCGGTCACATCAGGAGCATCTTCCTTGATGAACTTCTGTAGACATAGAGTTGATAGTGATCCAGTTTCTATTGTTAAGGCACTTATTTCACATGAAGGAACCTGTTAGAAACCAAAGAAGTTCTATATTTCATATCTTAGAAGAGAAGATTACAAGACCAATTTATAATACTAATTCACCTAATCTATTAGTTGCCATACACCTAATTACACCTACTATACAACTCATATACATGTGCTAGCTATGATGTAGTACATGTGTATACATGTGCTAGACAACTTGTATTACACCTACTAAACAACTCATATACATGTGCTAGCTATGATGTAGTACATGTGTATACATGTGCTAGACAACTTATATCTCAACACTCCCCCTCAAGTTGGAGCATATATATTGATCATGCCCAACTTGTTACAAATATATTCAACTCGAGCTCCATTCAAAGCTTTTGTGAAAATGTCTCCCAATTGATCTCCAGTTCTAACATGACCTGTAGAGATGAGCTTTTGTTGAATCTTTTCACGAACAAAGTGACAATCTATTTCAATGTGCTTAGTCCTTTCGTGAAATACAGGATTAGAGGAGATATGAAGAGCAGCTTGATTATCACACCACAACTTTGCTGGCAATGTAGTTTGGAAGCCAACTTCACTTAATAGTTGATGTACCCATACAACCTCACACACAGATTGTGCCATAGCTCTGTATTCTGCTTCCGCACTAGATCGAGATACGACATTTTGTTTCTTACTCTTCCACGAAATCAAGTTTCCACCAACAAAAACGCAATATCCTGTCGTGGATCTCCTATCGGCTTTTGACCCTGCCCAATCTGCATCTGTGAAACACTCAATATTAGTGTGTTCATTATTTTTATATACTAGACCCCGTCCTGGAGATCCCTTTAGATAACAAAGAATCTGCTCCAGAGCCGCCCAATGCTTGACTGTTGGGGAAGACATAAACTGACTCACAATGCTGACAGAGTATGCGATATCGGGACGAGTTACTGTAAGATAGTTCAGTTTCCCAACCAATCTCCTATATTTCTCTGGATCTTCGAATAACTCACCGTCTTCTTTCACGAGTTGTGTGTTAGGAACCATTGGCATGCTGCATGGTTTAGATCCCAACTTTCCAGTTTCAGCTAACAAGTCAAGAGTATATTTCCTTTGGGACAAGAAGATGCCTTTCTTGCTCCGTGTAACTTCAACTCCCAAAAAATACTTTAGTTGCCCTAAATCTTTCGTCTGAAATTGAGTGTGAAGGAAAGACTTTAGAGTTGAAATTCCTGCAATATCACTTCCAGTAATAACGATGTCATCAACATATACTACCAATAAAAGAATACCATCATCAGACTTTTTATAGAACACCATATGATCGCAATTGCTTTTCTTCATCCCATATTCTAGAACAGCCTCACTAAATCTGCCAAACCAAGCACGGGGACTCTGTTTCAGCCCATAAAGAGATTTTCGAAGACGACATACCTTTCCACACTCCCCCTGAGCAACAAACCCAGGTGGTTGCTCCATATATACTTCTTCCTGAAGATCTCCATGTAGAAAAGCATTCTTTATATCAAGCTGATGCAGAGGCCAATCATAAGTAGCTGCCATGGAAATGAATAATCGAACAGAAGCTAACTTGGCGACCGGGGAAAAAGTATCCAAATAATCAACTCCATAGGTCTGTGCATACCCTTTTGCAACAAGGCGTGCCTTAAGGCGAGCTACTGTCCCATCGGAGTTAAACTTAACAGCAAATACCCACTTGCACCCAATAGTCTTTTTGTTAGTGGGTAGATCGGCCAACTCCCAAGTACCATTCTCATCTAAAGCCATCATCTCTTCTATCATTGCATCATGCCAACCTGGGTGGGACAATGCTTCACGAACAGTTTTAGGTATCCTAGCAGAATCTAATGATGCAATAAACGAGCTAGAAGAAGTAGACAAATGGTCATAAGACACAAAAGAAGAAATAGGATAAGTACATTGTCGTGTACCTTTGCGAATGGCAATAGGAAGATCCAAACTAGGATCTGAAACACAGGAGGTTGGATCTACCGACGAAGCAGAAGTAGGTAAAGGATCGGGTTCTGAGGTTTGTTGTCGCCTGGTATACACACGAAGAACAGGTGGCTGCTCGGATGGTGGATCTAGGGAAATGGGTGACTGAGGAAGAGGTGTTGGAGAACTAACTGGATGTGTGACAGTGTAGACCAAAGTATCATCTTCTTCCTCAGGACTGTTATAAACATATGAAGAAAAGAACGGATAATTTTCATGGAATGTGACATCGGCAGACACTAAGTACCTTTTGAGATCTGGAGAATAACATCGATAACCTTTCTGAAGACGTGAGTACCCTAAGAACACACACTTAAGGGCCTTTGGATCTAATTTAGTTACCTGTGGACGAACATCACGAACAAAACAAGTACAACCAAATATTTTGGGTTCAATAGGAAATAATGGCTTAGAGGAAAAAAGAATGTTATAAGGAATATTACCATGAAGTACAGAAGACGACATACGATTTATTAAAAAACAAGCTGTAGAGACGGCATCAGCCCAAAAACATTTTGGCACTTTCATTTGAAAGAGGAGTGCTCGGCCTACTTCAAGAAGATGTCTATTTTTTCGTTCCGCAACCCCATTTTGAGAAGGGGTGTCAACACAAGAAGATTGATGTAGAATGCCATTTGTAGCCATATAATCTTTAAACAAATCCGAAAAATATTCTTTTGCATTGTCACTCCTTACATTACGAACGGAAACATTAAAATGAGTTTTTATTTCAGCACAAAAAGCACAAAAAATTAAAAACAACTCCGAACGATTTTTCATTAAATATAACCAAGTAACACGAGAATGATCATCCACAAAGGTAACAAAATATCTAAAACCAGTTTTAGAGATAATAGGACATGGACCCCAGACATCGGTGTGAACTAACTCAAAAGGTAAGTCGACCCGTTTATTGACTCTAGAAACCTTAGGAAGGCGATGGTGTTTAGCAAACTGACATGACTCACAATCTAAAGAGGAAATACTCTGAAACTGAGGATACAACTTCTTCAAACTAGACAATGATGGATGACCCAATCGACAATGTACGTCAAAGGGAGACAACACAGTTGAACAAGAAATGGATTTCGGCACCTGTGATTCAAGAACATAGAGACCCCCAGACTCAGAACCTTTACCAATAATCTGCTTCGTCGTAAGATCCTGAAAAAGACAATAATTGGGAAAAAATGAGACACAACAATTTAGAGTACGAGTAAGTTTACTGACAGATATTAGATTGAAAGAAAAATCAGGCAAATTTAAGACGGAACTAAGGGAAAGAGAAGATGTTGGGTTAACAGTGCCAGACCCTAAAACATATGAGGTAGACCCATCGGCTAAAGTAACTGTGGAACATTGGGTATGTGACTGAAAAGTGGAAAAGAGTTTAGAGTTACCTGTCATATGATCTGTGGCACCAGAATCAATGACCCATTTGGATGACGAAGAGAGGAGACACTTAGTGGTTTTACCTGACTCGGGGATAGTATTGATAGGAGGAGATGATGACTGAGATGGTGAAATAGTCTCGGAAGTGGCGATGTTGGCATACTGTGATCTTTTGTTCTTATTCTGAAGCTTCAAACAATAACGTATGGTATGACCGAGCTCATGACAATAAAAACATTCAACTTCCCCTTGCTTTAGGTCTCGACTATCGCTACTCCGATTGCGATTACTATGACTCCTATTCTTTTGGACGCGGCTAAGCAGAGCACCACTATCGATCGTGGCTGTCGGACCTGGATGAGACTTTTCAGTACGCAACACTCTTGTAAAGGCCTCTTTCAAGGAAGAGATAGCAGTCCCAGATAAAATCTGCGATTTGGCCCCTTCAAATTCGGGAGAAAGACCAGCAAGGAAACTCATGACCGCCAGTTGTTCACGCTGAGCCTGTTGTACCTTCACATCTGGACTAAACGGCAGTATAACATTAAGCTCATCATACACCTTCTTAAACTCTGAGAAGTAAGTGGTGAGAGAGCGATCTTGCATGGATGGATGATAAAATGCCTGGCACACATCATACATGCGAGACAAGTTTCCTTTGCCAGAGTATAAAAAATCTAAATAATCCATTAGATCCTTCACATAATCACAATGAGAAACTAGATCATTTACCTCACTGTGCATCGAATTCTTGATTTGGAGAAACAATTTTGCATCCTCCTTTAACCAAACTGATTTAGTCTCATCCTTGGGTGGATCATCAACCAAGTGGTTCTCTTTGTCGATGCTCCGCAAATAGAGACGGATCGTCTTACTCCAATCCATGTAATTAGAACCCATGAACTTATTCTCCGTAATTTTGGACATAACCGGAATGACATCAACGGTAGGTTTCGTTTCAGTCATCTTGCACCCGAATAATAACAGTGAACAGTGAACAGTGATCTTGGAAAATGAAAGTTGTCAGAAAAAAAAAATTCTGACAGTACCACTTTGGTCGGAATAGTGAGTAAAAGAATCTGTAAAGAAGCGACTGGAGCAAAAAATGGCCGGAAATAGTGAAATAGAATCAAAGCAGCGAAAGGTTGTTCTGAACAAAAATAATTCGAACGGGAAAAAAAAATTCCCAGCAACAAACTGATGAAAAAACTTCAATGCTCTGATACCATGTTAGAAACCAAAGAAGTTCTATATTTCATATCTTAGAAGAGAAGATTACAAGGCCTATTTATAATACTAATTCACCTAATCTATTAGTTGCCATACACCTAATTACACCTACTATACAACTCATATACATGTGCTAGCTATGATGTAGTACATGTGTATACATGTGCTAGACAACTTGTATTACACCTACTATACAACTCATATAGATGTGCTAGCTATGATGTAGTACATGTGTATACATGTGCTAGACAACGTGTATCTCAACAGAACCCAAGACAATGGTGGAGATAGTGATCAAGATCAAAATGATCATCATGGTGTAGATGTTATGGATGCTTCAGTTGATGAAGTTGTGGTTGATCAGCAAACAATTCCTGCTCAGGTAACTACTTCGAATGCTCATGAAACCTCTCTTAGAAGATCTACAAGGGAGAAGCAAAAATCTATGCGCTATCCTCCTGATGAGTATGTACTTTTGACTGATATGGGAGAGTTTGAGAATTACGATGAAGCCATGCAAGATACTCACAAAGATCAGTGGATTGAAGCCATGGAATATGAGATGAAGTCACTCCATGAGAACGGAACATATGAGTTAGTGAAATTGCCAAAAGGTAAGAGAACTTTATCTAACAAATGGATATTCAGAATAAAGCAATATAACCATAACTTTGTGCCTAGATATAAGGCGAGGTTAGTTGTTAAAGGTTTTGGCAAGAAGAAGGGAGTTGCTTTGATAAAGTTTTCTCCCATATTGTGAAGATGTCTTCTATTCGTGTGGTTCTAGGCTTAGCAGCAAGTCTAGATTTAGAGGTTGAGAAGATGGATGTCAAGACTGCTTTTCTTTATGGTGATTTAGATGAGGAGATTTATATGGAGCAGCCTGAGGACTTCGTAGTTAAGATTGCAGATAAGCATGTGTTTTGTAGAAAATTGGCAGGCATGAAGCCTATCAATAGTTCCTCTACTTGAAGACACATTTGGCCCCTTAGCTGGAGGGGGAGTTTGTTGGGCACATGTCCATGTTGTCCAGCCAAAGGCCCAATGGCCTAATCCTATTCTCTTCTGGTTTCCATTCCTATTTGGAATTGGATTTGATTTTTATTCCTATTTTGAGTGGGTTTTGCCTTTGAGAGAAAGCACCACTCATGATTTATAAATAAGACAACCTTGGAGAATTATTCTATGCTCATTGATACAAGTATTTCAAAGACTTAATCATAAGAGTTGTTTTTTAGAGAGCTTTCATCAAGAGAGAAGAGAGAAGAAAAGTATTGTTTTGCTGCAGATTTTCATTCCGACCATTCAACTTCAAATCACATTTTCCGATTCGTTAACCGTTGGATCAGACTAAAAATTTGGCTGAGTGTTCGTATCCTCTTGGTATTTGATTTGAATGTGGCGATCGGGTTTTGAGGCCCGTAGCATCTATTTTCGAGCCTCAAACATCAGTTTTATTTTTGTGAATTCTCCTCTTTCTTCAATTGACTAGTTGTTGCTCCGTGTTTATCACTACTTGTGTAGCCAATTTGGAGAACTTTTGTAAGCCTCTTAATATTATAGTGGAGATTTTTGGATCTTTGTGATCTCGTGGTTTTTACTTTCGATTTAAAGGGTTTTTCACGTTAAAATTTGGTGTTCTTTTTCTTCTTTATTTTCGGATTTGCCTCTTTCTCGACATAACAATGGTATCAGAGGGAAGTTCAAGACAGGTTTATCTTGGTAGGTTCAGTTCTATTTGCAACCTATTTAACGATAATCGTGATTTTTGTATAAGAAATTTGGCCGGTGTGCTATGCACGTTGAGACAAACTTTACGGTGGAGATTCGAGATGCGACCTGTTGAAGGCTATATGTGAAGAGGGTGGATCAAGTTTATTTTGTCAAAAAATTCAGACCAAGGGGAAAAATTGTTAGGTGTTTGTCCAGATTTTCTTACCATAATTGGTTTTCCTATTTCATAAAGGAAAGGACAACATATTTACCATAATTGTATTTTTCTTTTCTCAAAGGAAAAATATAATTCTTCCATATTTGGCTAGTCCTTTTTCTTGTAGGAAAATATTTGGAACTCTATAAATTAAAGATCCATCATTCTCATTCAGTAGTATCCACAATGTAGCCATATGGGGCTTAAGAGTCGTGTTTAGGGGAAGAACTTTACGAGACAAGTGTTAGTGTGTCACTTGTGTTTGCCTTTTCGTGAGGTTGTTCTCTCAATATTTTCGTACTCTCTTTTTATATAGTGGATTGCTCATCTCCGTCGTGAACGTAAATCAGTTGACCGAACCACGTTATATATTTGTATCTCTTTTGATATATTTCTCTTTTGTTGTCTGATTTATCGCCGTTGAAGATTTGCTTTACTAGCTTCTGTATGACGCCTGACTTTTTTTTGGTCCTAACAATATGATCAACCCTTCTTTACCAACTTTTGGTCTCTATCATTTTCTGATGCTTCATATAACAAATTTTCTCCCATTCTTGTCGAAGCATTAACGAAGAGAATATATTGAAGTATGAGTGAAGGATAGCCATGAAATTAATATTTTTGATCAGTGGTTGTCTTTCTTCCTTGCTCCCTATTTAAGTCTGAGGATATTTCGGATTTAAACCCCACAAAAAAGTCCATTTCACCAAAAAAAAAAAAAAAAATATTTCCCGCGTTGAGATTCCTGGCATCTTTCGCAAAGTGTCTAATTTCATATATTGTTAATTTAAAGGTTCGTTCTTGTTTCCATTTGATTCTTAAGTTTTGCTGGTTTAAAACATTTTTTCAACTTTTAAAGTGATTTAAGCACTCTGAAGCTAAGACTTAGAGTAATGGTAAAGTTATCTCCGTGCAAACTGTAAGTTACGGTTCGAACCGTGATTGTAGCCATTAATGCTTGCATTAAAGTATGCTATCTATATCATATCCTATTGGGTGCGGCCCTTCCCCGAACCCTCCAGGATACTTTGTGCAGCAAACTGTCTTTTTAAGTGATATAACTAGCATTTCTTTTGAAATAAAAAAAAAAAAGCCAAAGGACGCTGGTTTAAGCTTAACATGGGGTTCGTTTGTGAAGTTTTTCACGCTAATAAATTTTCACAAGGTTGATAATGTAATCTGACCGGATTTAATAATGTAGTAGTAAGCTTTTTAGGAGCTTTCAATTATTATATTATTAGTTAGAAAGAATAAAAGAGAGCTTTGTTGAAAGAATCCCACTTGGTTTACATAATTTTATTACGTGGGCACAAGCATGCAGTACTTCTCATCTCATGAGATATTGAGATTTATTTTTTGTTGAATTTTTTATCCATTATAAGTGATGAGTTTATTTTGTTGAGCTGTATGTAGATTAAAACTTTTGAACGTAAAGAGTTCTGTTTTTTTTTTTGCCTTAGGTTATCTCATGTTAAGTTAATGTTTTTACTATTTTGAAAATTAAGTTTGTTCTTCCCAAAATCCTTTCTTCACAGGCGATCGACCATATAATTCTTTATTATTAAAGTACATATTTTGTTAGTTTTCATTACTTGGTTTGAAATTGAAGTCGAAGGAAATTGCCATCATTCATATAATCCATCACTTGCTTGTCCTCCTTTATTCTCTTACTTACTATTGGTGATTTTGTTTCATTATCATTTCACATGGTCTTCAATTAGTAGAAGAAAATTAACCACTAAATCAATAAATGAAGTTACGGGCTTATATGGTGATAGAAGAGTGTCTCATTTTTAGGAAATGATAAGTTTATATATTTGTTTGATTGTTGTGTTGCTTTTTAAGTTCCACAATGTATTTGTGTGATTTCTGCTTAAATTCTATTAGTATGTCTGTTTGAATGACTATGTGAAAATATTGGCAGTATTATGGGGGTGTTTTTGGTAACACGAATATTTTTCAATTTTTCCATGTTTCGTTGGCTTCAATGTTTTGGAAAATATTTTCTTTATGAATTCATTTTTCTCCAAGAGGGGTTGCTATGATGGTAAACAACTTCCACTTCCAATCAAGAGGTTGTGAGTTCGAGTCTCCCCAAGAGCAAGATTGGAAGTTCTTGGAGGGAAGTATGCCGGGGGTCTATTTGGAAACAGCGTACACACTACCCTCCCCAGACCCCACTAAGTGGGATTATACTGGGTTGTTGTTGTTGTTGTTGTTGTTTTTCCTATCAAGGGAAAAATATTTTTCAAACTCATTTTCAACCTTCCCCACCCTATTCCTCATCCCCACCAACCCGTACCAACCCACCCCCATATCCTACCCCTAGCCAAACCGCAACCCCAACCTATCACGACCTTAAACCCGCACCCGATCATGATGACACCTCTCGTGAAGACAAGGCCAGCCAACTATTCCCAATTCGACGTTAAACAGTTAAACAAAAATATAATAGCTTAAAAATATGATTACTAATACGAAGTAGCAGATAATATCAATAAAATACGAAAGTACAATCTAACACAGCCCTAACCGGGTGTCACAAGTCACGAACATCTAATAATAAAAAATCCCCAAGTGCAACTATAGATTTTTAAATACTGAACTAAGAACGTAAAAGAAATAGATAGAGAGGAGCTCCAGGTTGCGAACGCCAAAAGTTACCTAAAAGACTACTCGAAGATCCACCTGAAGCTGGAATGAATCAGCACTCGTGAGCGGGACCAGGTGTACCTGAATCTGCACACAGGGTATAGGGAGTAAAGTGAGTACTCCAACTCAGTGAGTAACGAATATAAATAATGATTGAAAGTAAGAAAACACGCAAGGTACAAGGCATTCTATAAAGAAGCAGCGAAACCACTTTAAAACAATAAACCAGTGAAAATCAAGTAAAATCCTTTTCTCAACAAATAAACAAGTAAATTGACTGACAGTTAAGATAAAGTAAACAAATAGAAGTTTGCCCCTCGGGCAAAATATCAACAAATTCGCCCTTCGGGCAACATCTTAGAACCATACCAGTCCCTCAGGCTCAATCTCACATCACAATGAGTACCCGCGCTCACTGGGGTATGCAGACTCCTGGAGAGGCCCCTTACGGCCAAAACGCAATAGCAAGCCATCTCGTGGCATCAAATCTAGGCCATCGGCCTCATATCAGTCAAACAACCTCGTGACTTACATATCTCAGGCCCTCAGCCTCAAATCAGTATCAGTGTTTTCTCACAATACAGGCTCTCGGCCTTACTCAATCAAAAATCAGCTCAAGTCCCTCAGGCGATAGTAAAACAGTATTTCTCAGCCCAAACATCATTTAAAATAACATTTAAGTCTAAAAATTGAGTAAAAATAGCTGAGTAGTAAAACAGTAGAAAAATCACATGACTGAGTTCAAGTAATAAGTCNTTTTTTTTTATTTCAACAAATGAGTATTTTTTTTATGATATAAAAAACCATTTTTTTTTTATTTTAACAAAAAATATATTTTCTTTGCATGTAGAAATAATATTTTTTTCATTTCAACAAAAAAGAAAAATTATTTTTTTAATTTCAATAAAATGAGTACTTTCTTTTCATGATGTAGAAAATATTTTCTTTTCTTTCAATAAAATGAGTATTTTATTTTCATGTTATAGAAATAGTACTTTCTTTTTCAACCAAAAAAAGAGTATTTTCTTTTTAGCTATGGAGCACAAATTTTAACGTTATTTTTGCGTAAAAAAGTAAAGGAACACATTACTTCATTTCGGTTTGTGTGAATTTTTAGAGACTTAGGAGTTAGGAGAATGGGGATGAGGAGAGTAGCATAAAAAAAATATTTTTTCTATAAACACTAAAAAATATTTTTCAGAAAATGTTTTCTACTCACCAACTAAAAACAAAGAAAAATAAGTGATAAAATAACTTATTCTCCATGAAAACATTTTCGTTCGTACCAAACACACCCTATATGTATCACGACTACTTTCGCTGTTTGGCATATATGATTGACAACTTTATATAAGCAAACTGAACTCAAAGATTGGCTTCTTTTCTTGTACATATATATTACTGCATGCCTTCATCAGAAGAATATGTAGCTTTTATATACTATTTAAAGATATTATAATATACTGTCATTTCACTTTTCAGTTTTTTGTTTCTGTGGATAATTTATGTCAAATCCACTAATTACCCATTTTTTTGGCAGCAATTGTACCCATTTTTTCATATTCAGCTTTAGAAAATATTCCTTCCTTGATTTTCTACTATTTTTCTTTCCATAAAATAGTAGATATTGTTAGCAAATTTTCGTTTAATATTTTTAGGAGATCTTCGTTAATTCTTAGAGTTTAATATTGCCAGTTCATTGAAATACATTGAAGATAATGACACGTTGTTTGTTAAATTAACCTCATAGCAAGGCAGGGTTGAATTTAATTATTATTTTGTTTTAATAAAAAACTTGAAAGTATGTCGGATGGATAAATGACGTGTTGTTCGTGAAAAAGAATATTTTGAGTGTAGAATTGTTATTATTTTTCTGTTTTATAAGACAATAGTTTGTTCTAAACGGAAATTATTTATTTGATCATCCAATATGAATGATGATTCTAAATTCATATTGAGGAGTCAAAGCTTTACATTTTTCTTGATTAAACTAATAAACTCATTGAGAACGAGTATGACTCTTAACTTATGTAAATAATCACTTTATAATTGGAGCATTATTATTTTAGGTATTATACATTGACAACCCCTTAAAGTTGTTATTATTTTTCATTTAAACACCTAAACTAGAAATACATCCTATTGAGTACCTTTTGTTGTTGATAATGTGTCTATTGCAAAAATATTTTCATAATTCTAGCAAATATTCCTTTTATAATTTTAGGAAATCTGCTTAATTAGAATATTTTACTTAGGTCTCTTTTCTTCCAAATATTGCAACAGCTCAATCACATTCACAGCGCTTTCTTAATCAATAATATCTCCACCAAAATTGGAAACTTAATTTGCACCATGTGGAATTAGATATCTTTCATACTTAATTAATGCTTGAAATTTTTCATGTGTCCTTAATATAATGTGCCATCTGGATATATATATTTGGACATGACAAATATTTGTTGCTGAACAGATAGCTTAGCTTGCACTCTGGTTGAATCTTGGGACCAATCTAAAATTAAATTCCAGTTTATAATATCTTTTGCATAAATTTCCTCGCTTCCAATGGACATTAATCAGTTTCTCGAGGCCAAGACCATTTTCATCACTGGTGCAACTGGTTACCTAGCAAAGAGTACTTTCTCTCTATATCTCTCTCTCATAATTTGCACCATTAATAGATGATATTAATAGGGCATTTGTTATACATTAATGTAGTTCTCATTGAGAAGATACTCCGTGTCCAGCCAAATGTGAAGAAGCTCTACTTACTAATTAGAGCTCCAGATTCAAATTCAGCTAAACAACGTTTTAACAACGAGGTAAGTACTACCAAACTATAACATAACCAATCGTACTCCAATGGATACCACATGAGAATTCAAGATTATCAGAGTTCAATGTTTGATGTGATTTGTTGAAGGATATGTTTTAAGTGCAGGTTGTAACGACGGATCTGTTTGTGGTTCTAAGGGAGAAGTTGGGTGCCAACCTACATGCCCTTCTAGAAGACAAGATATTTCCAGTTGCTGGTGATATAGCTTGTGATAGTCTGGGGATAAATTCTGATATGAAAGATGAGATGTGCAAAGAAATAGACATAATTGTAAACTCAGCTGCTACAACTAGTTTTGATGAAAGGTATAGTTCTATAGAATAATATTAATATTATTTCGTATAAAAAAAAGAATATAATAACTTACTCGTTCTTTTGCAGATATGATACTGCAATAAGGATCAATGCATTGGGTACCTTGAATGTTCTCAAATTTTCCAAGCAGTGTTCAAAACTAAAGATGCTTCTCCACATAAGCACAGGTCAGCTCCATATTCTTCCTTGTGCTTAGTTAACCAACTTTCATTATCATGACTTTATTTAGTTTATAACATAATGACTAATTCTTTTCAGCCTATGTTTGTGGAGAAAAGGAAGGATTGATACTAGAGAAACCATTGCAGTATGGTGAGACGCTTAATGGAGGCTCTCACTTAGACATAGACGCAGAGCAAAAGTTGGTAGAGGAGAAACTAGAGGACCTTAAAGCTAGGAATGCCACTGAAAAAGAAGTAACCATAGCTATGAGAGTTCTAGGTATCGAGAGGTAAACCTTCCATAAAATCAATCTCATTGATAAAATTGGTATGCATATCGCTTTATAGGGTTCCTTACCACCATCCACGGCAACTATAATATAATTCTCTAGGGCAAGGCTACATGGATGGCCAAACACATACACGTTCACAAAAGCAATGGGAGAGATGCTTTTAGGACACTTGAAGGAGGATCTCCAACTCATAATCCTACGGCCAACAATTATACTAAGCACCTACAAGGAGCCATTCCCCGGATGGATTGAAGGAATGAGGTAATGCATACACACACACACCCCATTTTATGCATGCACATATAGAAAAGAATAATAAGTCTTAGCGTAGCGAATCTGATTCTTCCTTCCCGCAGAACCACGGACACCTTCATTGTTGGCTACGGTAAAGGAAAACAGAGTGTTATCATGGGTGATAAAGAATCGATAATGGATGTGGTATGTGTACATTCTGTGTATACCTTGTGTTATACTGAAATGCCATCTTTCTCTTGTTTGTATCAGCTGATCTTAATTAGTATTATCTAACTTCCTTAATGTTGTCTTGCCTAGATTCCAGCTGATATGGTAGTGAACTCAATCATTGCGGCTATGGTAGCACATAGACATCGCTCTTCCCATATAACTGTATACCATATTAGCTCCTCTAGGAGGAATCAACTAAATATTGGTGATATTATACAATTTTCTGTTGATCACTTCAAGAAGAATCCGTGGATTAGCAAAAGAGGGAAGCCGGTCAAAGTAAAGAAATTTCATACGCTGGATAGCATGGCTAGCCTTCACAAATATATAGCAATCCACTACAAGCCATCATTAAAGGTTAGATTTCATAATAATATCTTCTTACAAAAACCTACAAAATTATTGCAAATGTACAAAAATAGTATACAAAGGTGTTTATATACATGTTTCAGATATTAAAGTGTGCAAACTTGATACTTTGCCAACATTTGCAAGCCTTGTGTTCAAACTTACAAAGGAGAATCAATCGCGCTATTCGACTTGCTGAACTCTACAAGCCCTACCTGTTCTTCAAAGGAGTGTGAGTATTTTTTAAATTAAAATAGTTAACAGTTTGTTTAAGTATTTATTAATAATCAAATTTAGTTCTTAATTGATATTCTAACATCATTACCGCTGCTTATTTTAAATCAGTTTCAATGATACCAACGCTGAAATGTTGCTTATGGTAACAAGAGAAAGTAATGCAGATGATACGTTTAATTTTGATCCAACAACTATTCAGTGGGAAAAATACTTCAAGGAAATTCATATTCCCGGATTAGTAAAGTACATTTTTTAAGAAGGAAGAATTATGCGAATAAAGGAGGCTGATATGCCACTCTGCTTAAAGCTGTGTTGCTGCTTAATTAAATTCCATTTTGTAGTTTTTTAAGTAACTACGTTAGTACAAGAAAATATTGGCAGTATTCATTCTGAATAAAGGAGGCTGATATGCTACTCTGCTTACTTTAGAAAGCTGTGTTTGCGCTGCTTAAATTCCATTATGTAATTTTGTCAGTTCAAGAAAATATTGGCATTATTATATGTAAAGAAATTGAAGGACTACTTTTGCTATTTCACAAAATGATTGATAACTATTGCCTCCAGCAAACTGAACTCAAAGATTGGGTATTTTCTTGTACCGCAATAAAAACAGTACCATATATCAATAACACCCGTGGCGGAGCTCGGCAGTGGAAGGGGTTTCAGTTTCCTTCGCAAAAAATTAGATTGTACATATAATTGTACATATAAATTATATATATATATATTGAATCCCCTTAATTTCTTTGCGTATTTATTTTTTTAAATCCCCTTGATGAAAATTCTGCTTTCGAATGTGTACATGGGTAAAACCAAGCTCATGATGCACCTCGATTTCCGACAAGATAATCCAGGCTCAAGATGTGATGGCAAGGGACCAAAATCAAGCCGAAAGTCCCATCGAGCCATAGCCCGGGGACACGACGCCTGCTCTCGGGAATATCGAGTTCATAGTTTCAAAATCGATCCTAGCCTAGAAAAACTTCTAAGGACATTGTCGACAATCAAGCATAACCAACGGAAGGCCGAAATATCCGTGACAGGTCGGATATCACGACGGGGATCTCGGCATGTATCGATATGGAATCGGCAATTAGTTAATGAGAAGATTTTTTACCTTTTGTAGAGTTGTACCTAATGTAGAACTCCCCTACTATATAAAGGGGGTCTGATTACTCATAAAAACAACCGTAACACGCATTCCAAGGCAATACATTATCATTTTCTCTATTATTTATCTTTTTTCATTTGTTCATCAGTGTTGACTATAGCGAGCCAGGATCGAGGATGAACAATTTCACTAAGGATGAAACTATCCTATTCGCATGGTTTGAATTAATTTTATCTTTACTTGTTCAATCTAATCCAATTTATAGCTTTGTGTCAAATTAATCCATGTATCCTTAAAATCACTTACAAAATCAATTGTTATCCCACTATTGAAAAATTGGTCTATGATAACGCATGGAAAACCATTCCATAGGTAGATAAACTGTTGCTGTAGCGATATTGGAACGGCTTACAGACCGTCACATCCGCTCGTGTGCCAATAGAGCTATTGGAACGGTTCTTGGAACGGTTTTCATCTCCGTTGCTATAGAGACGTCTATCGCAACGGTTTTCCCTTTCTTTATTGGAAAGATTATTCCTTCCAATTGGGACGACTTAAAACCGTATCTATAATATATATGCAACGGCTCATAACCGTTACCATATTATCTATTGCAACACTTTCGTAAGCTACTGTTACGGTTATTTATGGATATAACAACGGTCTCTTTAAGCTATTGTAACAGTTGTTTTTGTATTGCTACAGTTTTAAATACCCATTGGAACGGTTTAGAGGGCATTTTGGAATAGTTTACCGGATCTATTGGATCAGTTTACATTCTAATGGAACGCCATTTGTGTCCTATTGCAACGGTTCTGGTAAGCTATTGTAACAATTCATTTAAAACAGAAATATATATATATATATATATATATATATATATATACTAAAATTTAAATAAACCACAAAATAAAACTATTAATAATATAACTCGTCCAACAAGTTAATAATATCCATAAAAGTAAATGTTCTACCCCAAGTGCATAAGTTTAATACATTTGAAGATAGCAAGTTTCAAAATGCTGACAACAAAAGATTCCTAGAACATTCATCTATAGTAATTCAAAATTCATCTTAAGTAAGGTCTGGATCTTCATTGCCTTCATCTTCTATTTCTTGATCTACTCTACCTACAAAAGAGGATAAATAAAGTCATTACCTTTCATCTGGAATGCCTAGACTATATAAATTGATCCAAAAAGAAAAAGAAAACAATGGACATACAAGATGCTAGTCATGAGCCTAGCTCTTCTACAGAAACACATTATTTCGACCCAAATTTAGACACTAAATGTATATGCAAGCTACTAAAAAAGAAAAATATATCAAATTAATCCTGTTATAGGATTTAAAAGGAAAAGAAGTCAGTTTGCACACGTATAGCGTTAATTATATCATTATTATAATGTTGCAGTGGTCAGGAATTGAAACAGAGACAAAGATAGGTACATCAAGTTACCTTCCGCTCATGAGTTAGCCGTAGCCGAGGATAGTCTTTCAAGACATCATGGGCATATTGTGCAACAACTGGCCAATTCTGTGGTCAAAATGAAAGATCATTAGATGTCCGTTCTTTTGTTAACATGGGCAACTCCAGCATCCAGTTGGCATTAAGAAAAAGCAACAAGAAATGTTGGCACTCACATTTTCATCTACATTACGGTAATGTACAGAGTCACAAACTTACGGTGCTCAACTTACCTCATCAATCATGGGTAAAAATGTCACGACCCCGATCCCGGTCGTGATGGCGCCTAACACAACTGCTAGGCAAGCCCGACCATTTACACTCTTAACCCGAGCATGAAGCTCAAAACTAATTATTTAAATATTATTAACAACAATGAAGCTAAAAGATTAAGCTGATTGATAGATATAAACTGAATATCACGATAACACGGAATATACTCCCAAAGACCTGGGGGTCATGAGTCTAGAGTCTCTAACAATACAGTGTGACAAGACTCCAAGTAATATAATGTCTCAAAACTACGGAAAGATAATAAAAGGGATATGGGAGGAGTCGGGTCCTGCGGACGTCATGCAGCTACCTCGACAACTCCGGATAAACTCTAAAATCAGCAAAAGCTCAGCTAAACTCCCGAGGTACCTGGATCTGCACACAAGGTGCAGGGAGTAAAGTGAGTACTTCCAACTCACTGGTAATAGACATGTATAATGACTGACAGTAAGAAATCCCGAAATATAACAATGTAAAGCTATAATCAATACTCCTACACATTTAACGGCGTAGTAACAACAATTAATGACAGATAACACAGGCAGGTATAGATGTATAAATGCAATGCGATGCACATGACCGCTGCGACGCACAACCCGATCCATTTGGGTACCCGCGCTCACTGTGGGGGTTCAGACTCTAGAGGGGCTCCTACAGCCCAAGCGCAATATCATCGTAACATTCGCTGCGGCGTACATCCCGATCCACAATCAATCCAATTATATGCATGCAAGCCACACATGCACAGTCAAACTTACCATTTTTAGTTCCAATTATCAGAAATTAATAATTTAGTGGTTAAAGCCTTAGAATTTACTAGCCATTTCGAGACAGTGCTTAACTCAGGACTGATATCATGAAAACATGATAAACATCATGGAAATAGTGATAATAATCCCTACGGGATCCAAATAATTGGCATACAGCCCAAATATAACCATAACCATCTAAGTAGGAGGTTTGTCAACTAATTTCTAGCCAATAACACAGTACGAACATCATTCGGTAGGACTAAGCCATAGTCCCCAATCACAATCGACCCCGCACTCACCGTAGAGTACGTTTTTCGCCTCAATATAGCGTCACAGTGTGATATACCGGGGTTTCAAACCCTCAGATCATCATCTATATCTATTACTCACCTCAAGCCGGCCACAAGACTAGTCCGCTATGCCTTTTCCTCTTGAATCCGCCTCCTCGCGCGTCGAATCTTGTAAAAACCACAACGAATACATTACAATAGGCTAATGGAACATAACCCAATTGAAAGAACTCGAAAAACACCCAAAAATACGAAGTTGGAAAAATCAGAGCCCCGGGCCCACTTCTTAAAAAATTACAAAATTTACATCACCGGAATCCTCGTCTCGCCACGAGTCCGTACATATAAAATACACAAGAATCGGAGTTCATTTGACCTCTCAAATTATCAATTCAAACCTTCTTAGGTTTCAAGCCCTAACCTCCATTTTTACCATTTAATTCCTTGAAATTCCGTGATTAATTCATATTTTTACACCATAATAACATAATCCGAGTCCAAATATTCATACCTGATGAAATCCCTTCGAATCCTCTTCAAAATCGCCCAAAAACTCGCTTGTTCGAAGTCCAAATTGTTTTCTTCTTTTCCAAGTTTGTGAACACTGTTCACTATAACACAGGCCCGTTTTCCGCTTATGCGGTACCACTTATGCAACAAAATCGACCACTTATGCGGTCTCACTTAAAACCATTGGGACCATTTTTGCGATCCAAACACCGCTTATGCGGTTTCCCCTCGACCGCTTCTGCGATCTAAAATCCCCTTATGCGGACCCGCTTACGCGTCCAACCTTCCGCTTATGCGGAACTCCCCTGGGCCACTGACGATCGCTTCTGCGGCTCCCCCTCTGCATCTGCGGAACCACTTAAGAGGGTCCTTTTCCGCAGATGCGGAAATACCAGAAGACAGAAAAATCTGACTGCAACAAAGACTTCAAACTGCCGTTTAACCATCCGAAATCACCCCGAGGCCCCCGGGACCTCAACCAAAAATACCAACACATCCAACAACCTTATTCAAACTTGTACCAATCCTCAAAACACGTCAAACAACGCTAAAACCAATCAAACACATCGGATTCAAGCCTAGTTTTCATCCAAACTTCCGAAATGCGCATTCAATCAAAAACCCGACCAAACGACGTCCGAATGACCTGAAAATTTGCAGACATATCCAAAATCACCTAACAAAGCTAATGCAACTCTCAGAATTCCATTCCAACCCTCAGATCAAAATCTCACCTATCAACCGAAATTCGCCAAAATTCAAACTTCGCCAATTCAAGCCTAATTCTACACCAGACCTCCAAATTCAATTCCGATCGCATTACTAAGTCACAAATCATCCCCCGAAGCTAACCGAACCACCGGAATTCACATCCGAGCCCTCTAACCACATAGTCAACTTCCAGTTGACTTTTATAAAACAAGCTTTCTTCTAAGAGGCTAAGTGCCTCATTTCCAACTAAAACCAACTCAATTCCACCCGATCAACTCAAATATCGATATTGAAACATAAAGAAACACAATATGGGGGGAAACAGGGCGGTAACTCATGTGACAATGGGTCGGGTCGTCACAAAAAATTTACGAGCAGAGGGGTTGCTCTGATGGTAAGTAACCTCCACTTCCAACCGAGAGGTTGTGAGTTTGAGTATCACTAAGAGCAAGGTGGTAAGTTCTTGGAGGGAAGGATGCCGATGGTCTATTTGGAAACAGCCTCCCTAACCTAGGGTAGGGGTAAGGTCTTCGTACACACTACCCTCCCCAGACCCCACTAAGTGGGATTATACTGAGTTGTTGTTGTTGTTGCTGGAACATATTGATTTCCTTGCCCTGCTAAAAAAGAAATTGCAAAAGTAGTTAGAAAATTAGGAAAGTAAGTCAGAAATTGAACTAGATAGCAATGTTTACAAAGGAATGAAAGGATAGAATCCGATAATGCAGCTAATATAATACCTACTAATAAGTAGATTTAACTGGTAGCATGAAGTCCATACCATGGCTACCGGCATAATAGAGTTTAGTTAGACCTACCAACTCATAAACCTGAAACAATAAGGACACAAGTCACTACTGCAAATGAAGAGAGATATAAAAAGTACACGGTATGAACATTAATAAAATTACCAAAAAAGTTACCCTATCACGTCTTCTTCCACTGATGATGGCTGTTGGGAATAAAGTCCATTAAGTATGGGTTTCCTGCAATCTGGACAAGTCGGAAGTGTCAAGCAGAATATGAAATTACTTGTGTGATTTAGAGAATGACAGAAATCCATACCTCATCTCCTGAACCACACTGCATTTACACTAGAAATAGAACATTTTGGCTTGCACAATTTAGTCGAGTCTCACGTGTACCTGGAACAAGTTACTTTTGTGTCAAAACAACATGGAGCAAACAAAGAAAAGGAAACATTTAATGTTAACAGGAGAAAATTTGACTTGAATCCTTTATAGATGATATATTAAGTTGGATTTAAATGCATTTCCATTTGAAGAAAACATTAGAATCCAAAACAGATGTAACGCCTTATTTTTCACACTTATGACTATCCATTTCACCTTAAGTTTAGACAATAGCCGCTCTATATTACGATGAAAAAGTTTTTTTGGGCAGATTTGGGTGTGAAAGCCAAAATAACAAGGACTTTTCTTTGAAATTTCTCTCAAAGTAACAATTCATCTTCCATAAAATTTCTACAAAAATCAGTAAAACAACCATGAGCAGAAAAATCATACATTTGGCTAGAGGTGGACATGTGAGGAGAAGTCAGGTGCGGGCGCACCAACTGCCTTTACCTCTAAAAATGTATATGTAGTCGAAAATAGTTAAAATATATCTCATTATATTAAGTTTGCTTCTATTACCACCAAAGAGTAGTGCATAAAGTGGTATTCTACATCTGCTAACTTAAAATTCGATATCGACCTCTCCGATTAGCTTCTTGGTAATAGAAACTCAGGATCCAAAGCGCAGAATGGACCGGGGCCGTGGAAGCATCTGGTGCGGTCCGCACAATCATGAACGCGGACCACACGGCCTGGGCTTAGCATAATTTCAACTCTCTGAATCTCTTGTCCGTGGACCGTACAAAAGGGTAGTGCGGCCGCGGAGCTTTTACCGCGGACCACTAAAACTATACTGCGGCCGCGCTGCCTTAGCCTTGTTTTTTTCAACTCTCTGGATCTCTCATCCGCAGATCGCATAAAAGGGTAGTACGGCCGTGGAGCCTTCACCGCGGGCCGCACAAAACTGTATCGCGGCTGCATTGGTTTCACCTTGTTTTGTCAACTCTCTGAATCACCTAGTGAGGCCGCAGTCGACTTTGTGCGGTCCGCACTAGGCCTTGTAGTCCTCAAATTGCCTGGTATCTGATATTTGAGCAGGTTTCACTCCTTTTGAGCCGATCTTTGACGTTTCATCATTTTGTCGATCAAACCTGCAATCAAGCTCACTTATGAGCTTTTTGAGAATATTTTGTAACAATTTATAACCAAAGCGTAAGTAAGAAGGGGCATAAAACACGACAAAATCCATAGTTATCACTGGCCTCCACCTCTAGCGGCCAGAGCTGCACCTCTAACATCTCTACCTCCACCTCTAGCTGGCTGAGCGGGCGGTGGAACACTCGGTGCCTGAACCATGACACGGGAACCCTGATGCTGAGACTTGCTCGGCGCTTGAGGGCAAAATCTAGCAATATGCCTCATGTCGCCACAAGTATAACAAGCCCTCAGGTGATGGCACTAACGACCCAAAAAACTCTGGAGCGGAGGTGCACTAATAGGAGCTGGCGATGAACTGTAGGAGTGTTAATCAGAATACTGCATACGAGAACCACAACCACCTGGAGCACCGTGAGAAGCCTGTAGTGCTGAACGAAACGGCCTGGAAGGATGGCCCCTACCAAATTCCCCCAGATGAGGCACCACTGAACCTGCCCGAATGACGAGGCCTCTTGTCAGACCCCTGACCACTCCCCTGTGATATAAACATCCCGTGGCCTATCTAAAATTCACCCGAGCCCTCAAGGATCCAAACCAAACATGCACACTAACTTTAAAATATCATATGGACTTACTCGTGCGATCAAATCGCCAAATAGACATCTTTTACAACAAATTTAGCATCAAAATCAAGGAAAAATCTCAAGAACTCTTAAGTTCAAATTTTAATATCCGAGGGCTCGATTCACGTCATATCAAGTTCATTTCTTATCAAATACTATAGGCTCAACTTAAATACCATATAAGACTTGTACCGAGCTTTGGAATCAAAATACGGGCTTGATACTATCAAATTCAAACACATTTAAATTTTCAAGAACTCTTATAATTTCAATTAACAGTTTTCTTCAGAAATTTATTTTTCGGGCTTGGGACCTCGAATTTCAATTCCGGGCATACGCCCAAGTCCCATATTTTTCTACGGATCATCTGAAACAGTCAAATCACGGGTCCGAGTCCGTTTATCCAAAATATTGACCGAAGTCAACTTAAATTCAATTTTAAAGGCCAAATTAGCATTTTCATTAGATTTTCACATAAAAGCGTTCCGGATATACGTCCAGACCGCGCACGCAAATTGAACCGAGATAAAAGGAGGCTATTAAGTCGTTGGAATACATGATTTACTTTCAAAACGAGTAATGACCTTGTGGGTCATCATAGAGGACCAAAAACATTACTTCTTTGCCAATATTCAAACATTAAGAACTATGGGTGTGTTTGGTATAACGGAAAATATTTTTCGTGGAAAATATTTTCCAAGAAAATATTTTCTTGGAAAATAAGTAGTAATCTTATTTATTTTTTGGTGTTTGGTATGCAAATTAAGGAAAATGAATTCTCAAGAGTATTCATAAATAATTTAGATATAATAAACATGAAGTCATAAACTTTCAAACCGACAATCTTTCGGACCCACAAATTTCATAAACTTTCGAACCGCTAAACTTTCAAAACCGCGAAATTTCTAACCCGTAAACTTGCAAATACATAAACCTCCGAACTCATAATTTTGGAACTTGTAAAATTTTGAGCCTTTAAACCGAAAAATAAAAAAATAGAAATTTTAAATTGCAAAAAAATAATTTAAGGTAAAAAAAATATTTTTTACGGTGGGAGGGGGAGGTAGTAGGTGGATGGTAATGGAAAAACTGAAATTTAAAACAAAAATACCTTTCTTTGGAGAGGGGTAGGGTGGGGAAGGTTGAGAAGGAGCTTTGAAAAATGTTTTCACTTTTTTTGATAAGGAAAATATTTTCCTCCAATTGGAGGAAAATAAATTTATAAGAAAAATATTGTCCATAATATTTAATCCAACCAAACATAAAAAAATTAAAAAATAATATCCGAAAAATATTTTCCTTCGTACTAAACACACCCTATATCCATCAAGTTACATCAAGGCCGTTGGGTGAGTCGCTACCCTTTGAAAAGATAGCGTGTGTAAAATAATGATTTCGGTGATAAAATGTGTCTTAGGGATTTGGTCCAAAGTTTCGGACGCAACCTATGTATTGTGTCATATATCAATTGGCAATTTTTGATCATTTTATTGCTCAACTTCTATGTACTTAATTCTTTCTGCTCAACTTTGGAGAAACCAAGGCAACATAGCTTTGTAACAATGTTTTTTTTGTTATAATGATCAGTTTTAGTTTCCATTACTACTTTTTTGTTGTTTTTTATTTATACTGGCACTGGTGTTTAATTCCTCTCCATTAATCAACATGCGTTGCAAAAGTTGTTGCAATTGGTGGGGATGGAATTAATGACTCACCCGCTTTCTTGATAAAAAGATCGTAATGCCAAATATTTGGTATAATCCGCCTAAACTACTTCAAGGCATTTACTAGACTTATGTCGTTGCAACGGCATAATGTCACGATCCAACATCCGTTAAAAGTCGTAATGGTGCCGAACACCGCTGTCAGACAAGCCAACACCTAAATGGTTAATTAAATTCTCATTTTAATATTTCTGAAATCATAAATTTCCTTCAATTTAACAAGTAAAAGATGAACTTTACAGAATAATAATAATATTTTCCAATTCAACACCTAATATTCCATAATCATCCCAGAACCCGCTGCCACAAATGCATGAGCATTTATTAGGAATTTAAAATAAAATACAATAAATGTCCGGAATGCAAATTTTGGACAAGAAAGAAAAATACAAGTACTTTGAAGGAGACTCTGCTGGTTGTGGATCATACTTGAGATGCAACTCACCTAAGTCCCCGTGTCAATCATGCCGCTGAGCCCACTAGGCCATTATCCATACATGTGCATGTACAACAAAATGTACATCAAGTGTAGTAGTAAGTATCCAATCTAATCTTGAAGAAGTAGTGACGAGAGGTCGACTCCGACACCTACTATGACCAACAATAATATACCGATAGTATGGTAAATCAAGGATTTTAAAAAAAATAAAAATGGGTGTAACTCAATTGCATGAAGCAAGTAAACAATTCTTTTATTAATAGGAGATTTCCAAATTTATTCTCATCATTTCGCAATTTATCTCAGGCCAATAAGGAAGTATCATTTATTACAAATGCCAAGCAATCAATTCAATCATGTGCAAATCACGACGATATCGTACAACCCGATCCAACATAATAATTAACTGTGCACTGCCAGATGGTCGAACGACGCGAACCATATATGTATCTATTTATCTTTCGAGGCGTTCGGACCGTTCCACAAAAGGAAAACACAATCAAACTGTCAATCAAGAATTAATCAAGGAACAATTATCCGAGGAAATGTCAATCTTCTTTTAACGGTCAAAAAATGAAGTTTAACCTTTTAGAAATTTATTTACCAAGTTCGATATGTTTTAAGCAATTTAAATTTGACGATAAGGTTATAAATATCGCAAGTACAACATGCTTTTGAGTCCTAATCTACCCGGACACAAACTATCGTCACCTCGTACATAGGTAGCCCCCACAAATAGAAGCACATATTGAATTATTTCATCTATGGGGTTAATTCCCTCTTACAAGATTAGAAAGGAGACTTACCTCGCTCCGAAGTTCCATAATCGGCTCCCAAGCGATTCAATCAACTCAAATGGATGCCCAACGCTCTAAAACTAGTCAATAAATGAGCAAATCCATAAATATATACTCTAATACTCACTATAATCCTATTTACAACAATTTCCACTTCTGTTCGAAAAGTCGATAAAATCACCCTCGAGCCCACGTGTCCGGATTCCAAAAGTTTTTGAATACAAAGTTTGTCCATAACATCACGAATACAAATATATAATTTATGTCCAATTCCATGCTCAAATTCGTGGTAAAATCCAAAAATATCAAAATCTAGGTTTTCTACCAATACCTCACAATTTCTCCTAATGTCATGTTTAAATCCTTATACAAACCATGTTTCTAACTTATAATAAGTGGGAACAACTTACCTTGTTCTGCTTGAAGAAAATCTCCCCTTGAAGCTCTCCAAAATCGCCCAAACCAAATGATAATGGGAGAAAAATGGACCAAGTCCCGCTTATAAAAATCCTCCTCTGCCCAGCGATCCTCTCACATGCAGTCACTTGATCGCTTCTGCGGTTCCGCAGGTGTGCAAATGTTCCGCTTCTGCGGTCAATCCCCCAGTTACCCACTTCCACTTCTGCGCCTTCCTTCCCGTAGGTGCGGTCTCGCTTCTGGGCGAGATGACCACATTTGCGTCACGTCACTTCCCCACAAAAATCGCATATGCGCCCTTTTGGTCGCTTCTGCGGCTCCGCACCTGCAGCCAAGACCTCGCAGATGCGGCTACACCAGATGACAACATGCTTAGAAACTCTTCATAAGGCCGAATTTCAATCCGTTAACCATCCGAAATCCACCCGGGCCCCTGTATAATCACAAAAATTAGTTCCAAAATACATTACGAACTTAGTCGAGTCTTCAACTCATAACAAACAATAGTAAAACCATGAATCACACTCCAATTCAAGCTTAATGAACTTTTGAACTTCAAAGTTCCACATTCGATGCCGAAACCTATCAAATCAGGTCTGATTGACCTCAAATTTTGCACGCAGGTCACATTCGACATTACAAACCTACTCCAACTTCCTAAAGCGGAATCCTACCTCGATATCAAAAAGTCCACTTTTGGTCAAACTTCTCAAAAACCTTCAAATTTCAACTTTAGCCAAATGACTCCAAAATGACCTACGGACCTCCAAATCCACTTCCTGATGCGTTCCCAATTCCAAAATCACCACACGGAGCTATTTCCAAACTCGAAATTTCAAACTGACATCGATAACATTTAAATGCACTTCCACCCAAATTTATGAATTTATTCCAAAATGGAAACTTCTACAATAGACGTTGAAACTCTCCCGATTTATCCAAAGCCCAATCCGAACATACTCCCAAGTCTGAAATCATCATACTAATCTGTTGGAACCAACAAATCTCGATTCTGAGGTCGTTTACTCAAAAATCCAACCTTAGTTAATTCTTCCAACTTAAAGCTTTCGAAATGAGAATTTTCTTTCATAATCAACTCCGAACTTCCCAAAATTCAATTCCGACCATGCGTACAAGTCATAATATCTGAAGTAAAGTTTCTCATGGCCTCAGACCGCCGAACGATGCACTAGAGCTCAAAATGACCGATCAGATTATCACATATAATTTATCCATTTTCAGTGTTTATACTAAAACAATATATATATATATATATATATATATATATATATATATATATATATATATATATAT
>MU695491.1:57916-76358 GCA_026770625.1 Nicotiana glauca
TGCGCTCATGTGTGTATATTTAGGATGTATAATATAATAATATGTAGTATTTCTATGTGTATGAATCATTCGGATGCAATTTTGGATAAAAGTGCGCGAATTTGAGTGAAAATGGGAAGAAAAGGCAAAAGTGCACATTTGAGGGCCACATGCAGCGTGGGTCGCTACCTGTGGCGCTCAAAACAGAATGCTAAAAAGTTGATCTCCAGGGACAACGCCCCAGCTGCCCTGGACGCTCAAAACGTTAACATGTCCTATTTCGATCGAGACTCGGTTATTTCGATCCCAAGACGTCCCCAACTCATATAAAAGCCAACCTAAACCTATTTCGAGGAAGGAGGAAATTTTAGAGAGGAAACACAAGCATAGAGTCGCCGTGGAGGCCGGAATTAATCAAGATCCATCTTTCTTTTACCAAACTTAGTAATTTTTATGTTTCTTTGTATGATTTGTTGTTTTGCTACCATGTCTATGTGGAGCTAAACTTCATGTTCTAGGGTTGTGGTTCTTTCATGGATATTGTTATTTGGATATTGATTCTGCCTTCTTGATTTCTCATATTGGTTTATTTATTCAATCTTGCGCTTAATTATTTAATTGTTTGATCACCGATTGAATACTATCTACGAATCTAGAATTGAACTCGAATGTGGGAGTTCTAGATTGCATATAGAATTGAGTAGAGCAAATTCTTGAACCTGGGCATCGGGAAATGGATTCACGGTTAGGATAGACATATACATAATTGCCTTGCTTGGTTGATGTATATGAATTATAAATGCGTTCTTGTTAGTTCTAATTCCATAGACATATAGGCGTGTTAGCTTGAATATGTGAGTAAGAACTTGACAGATTCTTATGAGCAGTATCAACCTTGTCAACCAAGAAACAAATAAATTAATTAGTCAATTCAATTGAAGAATACAATATGATTGTTAGATAGCCATAATCCTAGATCGTTTTTATCGCATTGATAACATAAAAATCTCCGATCATTTTGTTCAGAGTCTATTATTTGTTTTTATTTTATTTTAATTAGTTTCATCAAACACTTCTAGGTTTAATTCTTGTTTAAATAAGTAGGATAGTCTAATTCATTTAATAGTTAATCACAAGTTCTCGTGGGTTTGACATCCGAATTTTAGTCAATTTATTACTTGACGACCACGTATAGTTGCGTAAGTGTGTTTGGTCGCAAGAATATTAAGACTTTATATATATATATATATATATATATATATATATATATATATATATATATATATATATATATATATATATATATATATATATANATACAAATTAGTGTGGGATCCAGGATTTTAAAGTTATGGGTGCTCGCCGATAAAAACTTCAAAAGAAGAGGGAAAAATAAATTTATTTGTGGGTGCTCGCTCAATATTTATCTAAATATTTGTACAATTGCCTATATAAATTTATTAATATTGTCAAAGTTAATGAGTGCTTAAGCAGCCACGACTCCCTATGTGCATCCGCCACTAATACAAATAATAATTTCAGAAAAATTATTCAAGAAAAAGAAATTATACGATTGAAACTGGTATTAAACAGACCTATAATAAAGTCTTAATATTCTTAGTATCTATCCACATTTAAGGATTTTTGCGAAGAAGGCATTTCCCTAATACTCCATCCACTTTTACTGATTATGTCGTTGTCTACCACTATCAACTATTACCATCACGTTAACTAGCCACCATTTAAAATCATGATCACACCGATATTACCACAACCACCATTTACTATCGCGACCGCCATGTTGACAAAACACAAATTTTAACCACCCTTTTCCAAATTACCTTATTTTTCACTTATTCGGTTAAACTTAATTTAATTTAATTTTGTTAAATTTACATATTTATTGAGAAAATCATAGAAAAACATTGTTTTCTTAAATTCAGATACCTAGAGTATTTTTGAGATATGAACAACCTTTCTTTACCAGGTTTTGGTCTCTATCATTTTCTGATGCTTCATATAACAAATTTTCTTCCATTCTTGTCGAAGCATTAACGAAGAGAATTGAAGTATGAGTGAAGGATAGCCACGAAATTAATATTTTTGATCAATGGTTGTCTTTCTTCCTTGCTCCCTATTTAAGTCTGAGGATATTTCGGATCTAAACCTCACACAAAAATCCATTACAAAAGAAAAAAAAAAAGACTTCCCGCGTTGAGATTCTTGGCATCTTTTTGCAAAGTGTCTAATTTCATATATCTTTAATTTAAAGGTTCATTCTTGTTTCCATGTTCTGAGTTCAACTCATTTTGATTCTTAAGTTTTGCTGGTTTAAAACATTTTTTTTAAAATTTTTTTGAAGTGATATAAGCATTTGAAGATGAGACTTGGAGCATTGTCTCCGTGTAACCTATAGGTTACGGGTTCGAGCAGTGAAATCAACCACTGATGCTTGCATTAGAGTATGGTATCTACAACACATCCTTTAGGATGCGACCCTTACCGGAACCCTGGCTGCAAAATACTTTGTACATCAAACTGTCTTTTTTAAGTGATATAATTAGCATTTCTTTTGAAATGAAAAAAAAAAAAAAAAAAACTTAGGACGCTAGTTTAAGCTTATCATGGGGTTCGTTTTGTGAAGTTTTGCACTCTAATAAATTTTCACAAGGTTGATAACGTAATCGGATGGATAATGACATGTTGTTCGCAAAAAGTATATATACTTAATTCGAGTGTAGAATTGGAATAATTTTTCTGTTTTATAAGACCATAGTTTGGGCTGAACGGAAATTAGTTTATTTGATCATCCAATTTGAATGATGATAAATTCATATTGAGGAGTCAAAACTTTATATTTTTCTTGATTAAACTAAGAAAAACGAATATGACTCTTAACTTATATTTAGAATTTAAAATCTTCACAATAGCTCCCTCGTTTTTTTTTAATTCTTCTTTTGTTTCTAATTTCATTCTATTTTGAAATAACTTTTTGTCAAACAAAGTTCCAAAAGAAGGTAACTTTAGGAGATTAGCTTATTGTATTTGGCCAAATCATTTTAGAAAAGTATTGTTTAAGTGTTAAATTATAAAATTGTAAAAGACCTGTAAATAATCACTTTATAATTGGAGCACTATTATTTGAGAAATAATACAGGGACAACCCCTAGAGTTGTTATCATTTTTCATTTAAACTAGAAATACGACTATTGAGTACCTTATGTTGTTGATAATGTGTCTATTGAACACATCGTTCATTATTCTAGCAAATCTTCCTTTCATATTTTTCGGAAATGTGTTTAGAAAGTTACTGCCATATGATCAGGAGATCACCGGTTCAAGCCGTGAAAGCAGCCACTTGCAGAAATGCAAGGTAAGATTGTGTATAATAGACTCCGGCTCTTCCCTGAGCCGGCTCTTAGCGGGAACCTAGTGCACCGAGCTACCAAACATATCACCGGCTCTTGCAGAAATGCTGGTGATATAGCTTGTGATAGTTTGGGGATAAATTCTGAGCTAAAAGATGAGATGGGCAGAGAAATTGACATAATTGTAAACTCAGCTGCTACGACTAGATTTGATAAAAGGTTTTCTATATCTGCATGCATAAAATGGGGTGTGTGTGTGTATGTATTACCTCATTCCTTCAATCCACCCGGGGAATGGCTCCTTGTAGGTGCTTAATATAATTGTTGGCCGTAGGATTATGAGTTGGAGATCCTCCTTTTTAAGTGTCCTAAAAGCATCTCTCCCATTGCTTTTGTGAACGTGTATGTGTTTGGCCATCCATGTATCTTTGCCCTAGAGAATTAGAGTTGCCGTGGATGGTGGTAAGGAACCCTATAAAGCGATATGCATACAAATTTTATCAATGAGAC
The DNA here is from genome assembly GCA_026770625.1 of Nicotiana glauca. Taxonomy (NCBI): domain Eukaryota; kingdom Viridiplantae; phylum Streptophyta; class Magnoliopsida; order Solanales; family Solanaceae; genus Nicotiana; species Nicotiana glauca. Next base: position 61,774 of record MU695491.1, read on the forward strand.
TGATTATATGGAACGTTTACCTCTCGATACCTAGAACTCTCATAGCTAAGGTTACTTCTTTTTCAATGGCATTCCTAGCTTTAAGGTCGTTTAGTGTCTCCTCTACAACCCTTTGCTCCACTTCTATGTCTAATTGAGATCCTCCATTAAGCGTCTCACTGTAGTGCAATGGTTTATCTTGTATCAATACTTTCTTTACCCCACAAACATAGGCTGAAAAGAATCAGTCTTTATGTTAACTCAATACGCGGGCCCAAAGTCATGATAGTGAAAGTTTGTGGAGAAAAGGAAGGATTCATACTAATATCACTAAAATTTGTGGAGCAAATTGGTTTGAACCCATAAAATTTAAATTTTGTATCCGCCTCACCTCTGCAAACACATACATGTTCACAAAAGCAATGGGAGAGATGCTTTTAGGACACTTAAAGGAGGATCTCCAACTCATAATCCTACAACCAACAATTATATTAAGCACCTACAAGGAACCATTCCCCAGATGGATTGAGGGAATGAGGTAATACATATATGTTGGCCCAAGATCAGTTGAAGTTTTGAAGAATGACAAACAAACTCAGTGAAGGACCACGTTCATCTTAGGAGACACAGTTGTTATGGCCCATACACATGAGATGCACGTGAAGAAGATAAGTCCTTGGGATCAAGCAACAATATCTTGATGAATATCTTCTGAACTGATCGAAAAGATTGCATATAGGATAAGGAGTTGAAGTCTCCTTATGAAAAGAGAATTACATCCGGATAAAGAATATGGATTAGGAGTTAGAATTGTTCTGGGCTCGAATTGACAAATGATCCACAATTCGAGTTCTTATCAAACTCTGGTTGCTAACTCTCTAAATATAACGATTGTTCTCTTTTATAGGTATTGCACATAAGCTGAAGTTAAACCAAATTGAGAGCAAAAGAGCTAGGCAATTTTTGCAAGCAATTTGTGTGTGATACAAGTGTGCAAATCTGAAGCTACAAGAACTAAGTGTGAAGAACCAATTCCATTGTGTCTTTCTTTATTTCTAGTTCAATTGTAGTAGGTGTTTTAATATTGTAACTTTTAGCTTTCTTAGAAGCAATTATATTAGGTGCATTGACTATTCAAGTTAGAGTTAACTTGAAAGTGTCGCAACAGTTGAGGCTGTGTGCTACACTGGGATTATAGTTAATCCTTAGGTTTACAAAGAGTTTTGTAAATATTGTTTTGGCTCATTGAAGTTTAGTGGAATTTTGGGAAAATCTTACTGAGTAGTAGGTCGTGATTTTTTCACCTTTTGAGCCAGGTATTTTCCACGTAAAAATCTATGTGTTCTTTATTTCTGTATTTTAATTTCGCGAACAGTAGAAGTTAGAACACCTAGAAGAACCAGGTTCTTCTAGTGCGAAAATTAGGTACCACACAAATCACCCCCCTCTCTTGTGTGGCATTGACGTCTAAAACATCAATTGGTATCAGAGCAGATTATCCTTGAAGAGGCTAACACCTTAGGAGAAGATAAAAAATGAGTGCACCACCTGGGAACTGGGAAGGGCAATCCACTGCCAGACCTCCACTTTTTAATGATTTGTATTACTCTTGGTGGAAGAACTGAATGAGAGATCATATCATAAGGGAAAACTATGAACTTTGGGATATAATTACTGATGGTCCCCTAGCTACCACTAAGAAGAATGCAGAAGGAATTGGTGTGCCAAAAACAAGGGCTGATTGTACTACTGAGGATCTGAAGAAATGGGAGAAAAATGCTAAAGCCAAGAAGTGGCTAGTGTGTGGTCTAGGACCAGATGAGTACATGAGGATTCAAAGATGTACAACTGCTAAGGAAATATGGGACACTCAACAAGTGGCTCATGAAGGAACACCTCAAGTGAAAAGGTCAAGAGGAACTCTTCTATATTCTCAATATGAGAATTTCACTATGAAGGAAGGAGAAAATATCCAGGATATGTATACTAGATTTACTACTCTGACTAATGAGCTTGAATTTCTTGGAAGGACCATCCTTGAAGAAGATAAGGTTGAAAAGATTTTGATAAGAGTTCTACCAGTCACTTGGGAAAGCAAGACCACTGCCATTTAGGAATCCAAGAATATTGCTACCCTTAGGCTGGATGAACTAATTGGGAACTTAGCTGCCTATGAAATGAGGAGACAAACAATGAAGATGGATACCCCCAAAAGGAGAGAATTTTAGCTCTCAGAATCACTGAAGGTACAGATTTGGAAGATGATGAAGTAGCCATGATCACTAGGGATTTCAAGAAGTATCTGATGAGAGGAAAAGGGTGCTTTAAGAAGTACAAACTTCAACAAAGCAAGAGCTCCGGAGAAACAGACAAATAAAGGTTGATACAAGTGTGGTAAGACTGATCACATGATCAAAAATTATCCTCAGTGGGAGATTGAGTGGAAGAAGAAAGAGCTGAAAGAAGAAACAGGAAGAAGAAATAGGTTCAACCAAAAAGAAACAAAGGTTCAACTAAGGCTATGGTTGTTGCTTGGGGAGAAACATCTGATGAGGACTCTGAAGATGAAGCTGAGAAGGATCAAGCTCTAATGGCCATTGGAGAATCAGAGGATGAACAAGAGGTAAGTATTCTTCATCTCAAAGACAAGATCAAATTCTTGTCTAAAGAAAGGCTAGCTGAACTCTTAACAGACTTCATTGATGAGTCTGAGATAATTAATAATGAAAAGGAAGTTCTGTCTAGGGAATGTGTGATTTTAAAAGCTAAATGTAAAAGTCTAGAATCTAGGGCCAATGAGAGTGGTAACAAAAATGCTGAGTTGAAGAACCAGGTTCTTGAACTTGACAATAGTGTCCTAGAACTTAGATCTGAAAATCTAAAACTGAAATTAGGAACAGGAAAGAAGATAGCTGATCACACATATCTTACCCTAGAAGAAAATTTAGGAAAAATGAAGGATGAATTATATAAGAAAGATGAATTCATCAAAATCTTAAAAGAAGATCTAGGAAAGGTAAAACATGAACTAGACATAACTTCCAAGTGGAACAAAGCATCTGATGCTCTCTCTTGGTTGCAAGAGCATCATAGCAGTAACAAAAGAGGACTTGGCTATGGAACTCAAGCTCCTAAATGGGATCCAAAAAGCAAGTACCTCACTCTTACTGAAAATAAAATCTGCACACACTGTGGCAAGACTGGCCATTACAAATATGAGTGCAATGAAAACGAGAAGGCCAGTCAAAGGAACAAGTCTTTTGTTAAAGAAAAGAATAAATTGCCTGAATGGGCAAGAAGGAATTTAATCCATCCTTTTGCCTATATAAAGGGACCCAAACTAGTTTGGGTTCCTAAGACTAACCCCTGATTTCATTTTGTAGGTTCAAGTGAAAGGGAGGAGCCAAATATGGTATATGGACAGTGACTGCTCAAAACACATGGCTGGGGACAAGGACCAGTTCCTTTCACTTGAGAACCTAAAATGAGGTAATATCTCCTTTGGTAATGGAAAGAAAGGTGAGATCATTGGGGTTGGTAAGGTAGGCAAGACTGATTCTCATTCCATAGAGAATGTCTACTTGATAAATGGCTTAAAATATAGCCTAATAAGTGTGTCACAACTGTGTGACAGAGGTAACCTTGTAGCTTTTACCTCCACCAAGTGCTTTGTGATTAATCTTATCACTGACAAAATTGTTTTGTAGGGAAACAGAGTTAACAATATTTATATTGTAGATTTGTCAACTCTTTCAGAAAATGAACTCACATACTTAAGTGTGTTGGTTAATGATCACCTCCTATGGCACAATAGACTTGGTCATGCTAGTCTGAATCAGCTAAACATATTAGTCTCCAAGGACTTGGTTATAGGTTTACCTAACATCAAGTTCAAGGAAGACAAAGTTTATCGGGCATGTGCAAGGAGGAAGCAGGTAAGGTCATCCTTTAAAACCAAAAAAATGGTGAGTACGTCCAAGACGTTGGAACTGGTTCATATGGATCTATGTGGTCCAATGAGAACCATGAGCAGAGGTGGAAAGAAATATGTAATGGCGCTAGTTGATGACTATTCCAGATTCACCTGGGTTTTATTTCTAACCTCTAAAGATGAAGCATTTGACATGTTCTCTGCATTTGTTAGGAAAACTCAGAAATAATTAGGAAATCAACTTGCATCCATTAGGTCTGATCATGGAACTGAGTTTGAAAACTCTAAGTTTGGTGAATTTTGTGATGAAAATGGCATAGATCATAATTTCTTTGACCCTAGGACTCCACAACAAAATGGTGTAGTTGAAAGGAAAAATAGAATTCTTGAGGATATGGCCAGAACAATGTTATTATCTAGCAAATTACCTCACAGTTTCTGGGTAGAGGCTGTTAACACTGTATGCTACATCATAAATAGATGCATGACCAGACCACCAGTAGAGAAGACTCCCTATGAGTTACTTAAAGGGAGAAAACCAAACATATCCCATCTTAGGGCTTTTAGTTGCAAGTGCTATGTGCACAATAATGGAAAATACTCTCTAGGAAAGTTTGATCCCTGAAGTGATGAGTGAGTATTCTTGGGATATTCTTCACATAGTAAAGCTTATAAAGTTTATAATAAAAGAACACTGTGTGTAGAAGAGAGTGTGCATGTAGTATTTGATAAAACTAACATTTTTTTTAGAGACAGGAACAAGAAGATGAAGCCATTGGACTAGTTAAAGATCTGGCTGAATCATCAGCTCAAGTCAAAGTGGTCCCTGCAGAAGGAACATGTGATGGAACAGGTTCATCCTTACAGGGCAACCTGACATGGGGAAGAAATCAAAAGGGAATTGAAATAAACCCCTTAAAGGAACTTGGTCATGAACTTGTTCCTCATCAAATTGTTGAAACATCCAGCAGAAGACAGATGATTGTAAAACCTCACAAGTATCAAAGTTCTCATCCCATTGAGAACATTCTCACTAATCCAACTTCTGGAGTCAAAACCAGATCACAATTAAAGAATCTGTGTGCTTTTGATGCTTTCTTATCTATTATTGAACCTAAAAATATTTCTGAGGCTTTGCAGGATACAGATTGGATAAATGCAATGCAGGATGAGTTAAACCAGTTTGAAAGAAGTCAAGTCTGGCACCTAGTTACTAGACTTAAGGACAGATAAGTTATTGGTACCAAATGGGTCTTTAGGAACAAACTTGATGAAGATGGAACTGTCACAAGGAACAAGGCAATATTGGTAGTCCAAGGCTATAGCCAAGAGGAAGGGATAGACTATGATGAGACCTTTTCCCCAGTTGCAAAACTAAAGGCAATCAGACTCCTCATTGCCTTTGCAGCACATATGGAATTCACTCTCCATTAGATGGATGTCAAAAATGCCTTCTTAAATGGCTATCTCAAAGAGGAAGTGTTTGTGAAACAACCTCCAGGATTTGAAAGCAAGGAATGTCCTGAGCATGTGTACAAGCTGGACAAAGCTCTATATGGGCTCAAACAGGCCCCAAGAACTTGGTATGAACGACTATCAAAATTCCTACTGGAGCATGGGTACAAAAGAGGTAAAATTGACAGCACTTTGTTTCTAAGGGAAAAAGGTAAATACCTTCTTGTTGTACATATATATGTTGATGACATAATTTCTGGGGCCAGTACTGAAAGGTTGAGTAAGGACTTTGCAAAATTAATGGGAAGTGAGTTTGAAATGAGTATGATGGGTGAACTAAATTTCTTCCTAGGCTTGCAGATCAAACAAAGTCCAAATGGAACCATGATTCATCAGCAGAAGTATACAAAAGAACTAATCAAGAAGTTTAAAATGGAAGACTCTAAAGAAATAGATACACCTATTGCAACTGCTACTAAATTAGATGTTAATGAACTTGGTTCATCAGTTGATCAAAAGTTGTATAGGGGTATGATTGGTTCACTCTTGTATCTTACTGCCAACAGACGTGACATTGTTTTCAGTGTAGGACTTTGTGCTCGTTTTCAAGCTAATCCTAAATAGTATCACTTGGCTGTTGTCAAGAGGATATTGAGATATCTAAAGGGGACTACTGAATTGTGTCTATGGTACCCTAAAGGTAGTAATTTCGATCTAGTAGGTTATGCTGATGCTGACTATGCAGGTTTCCCAGTTGATAGAAAAAGCACCTCAGGTATGGCTCACTTTCTTGGTTCATGTCTTATATTAGGGGCTACCAAGAAACAAAATTCAGTAGCCCTATCTACTGCTGAAGCTGAGTATGTGCCTGCAGCTTCTTGTTGTGCTCAACTACTGTGGATCAAACAACAATTAGTAGACTTTGGTATAGAAGTGGGATGCATACCAATATTCTGTGATAACACTAGTGCTATAAGTATGACAAAGAACCACGTTCATCATAAAAGGACCAAGCACATAGATGTTAGACACCACTTCTTAAGAGATAACTATGAGAAAGGGTTAATCTCCATAGAATTTTGTGCTACTGATAAACAAATAGCTGACATCTTCACTAACGCACTAAGTAGAGAAAACTTTGAAAGGAACATGTTGGAATTAGGGATGATTAAGATCCAGTTCAGAATGCACAATGAAAAAAAAATTGAAAAAGATAAAAAAAAAAAATTGGTTAGGAGTTCTTAATTCAATGTAAATATATAGACTAATTCTTACTCAATCTCATACTTTGATTAGTATACTCCTGTGACATGTGTTTATATAAATCCTTAATCTCTTACAAAGTTTTTCTATTCTGACATTTGAGGCATGATCAAGGGAAGTTTTACTTGAAGAACCTGGTTCATCAGTATATGCTCATAAGAAAGTTCAGGTATGTTTCTATACTTTGCACAATTATAAAGATAAAATTATCAACCATGAGCAGAAGTCCTAATTACACCAAACTTTCATAAATTCTATCCGTTGAGCATTGAACCAGTTTCATTATCCTAGGAGTCTAACTAAAACGAATTTTTTTTAAAACTAGCGTTACTCATTTATCTCTAAAGAGACCGGAACTCTAATTTGATTAGACTTCTTTTTTACCTCTGAGAAAGCTGTCGTTACAGGCTTAATCATGATCCCTCTTTAAATACACTCCAAACCCTCTCTCATCACTCATAACCATCATTCTCTTCTCCAACCCTTCTGATAAGCCCTTTTCTTCTCCAAAAATTCCCCAAAATATTTCCAAAATTTATCCTCCATGACTAATCCTCAAGACAATCCTGGAACTCCCCCACCTATTTCCTCTAATACCTCAACATCAACACCTTCAGTTGAAAGTCCAAAACCGAGATTTCGCAGGCAAAAGATGTTAGCCAGAAAAACTGTAGCATCCTGCCCTCTCAGAAAATCCTTGAACGAGAAATTAAAAGCTAGTCAAATAAAAGAAGCTTCATCTGAAGAAACCCACTCAAGCTCTGAATCTGAAAATTTCATCTCTGTTAGTGAAGGAGAAGAACCTGGGTCATCTGACAATGACAAGAGTCAAGAAAACCCAAGAGATGTAAACACCTGTTATGTATTTTCTGATATAGCTGAGAAGGTAGATAGTAGGTTTGTGCTTGTGGGTGCTGTGAAAAATGTTGAAGGGGTTGAGACTAGTAGGAGGAGAAACAAAAAGAAAGGGGAGGTTCTTGCTATATGTGGTGGTGAAGAAGAAGGTGGCTTAAAGTCAGGGGGAAGCGGATCAGGAGAAGCTACTGAGAGACTTGTTCAGATGAGTGAGCAACAAGAAGAACTTGGTTCTTATGTGGAGGACACTTTAGCAGATATTTTAAAGAAAGTGGGGGACAGTTATGACCCAAAGAAGCGTAAGACATCTTCACAAAAAACCCAGTTGCTGAAAAACCCTCAAAGAAAAGCAAAGTATCATCTCCCAAGACTGCTGCTACTTCTGCACCTAGGGGAAGAACTACAAGGAGTAAGGTAAGGCAAAGTGATGCAGAACTACTGGAAGCACTAGAGAAGAGTAAGAAAAAGAGGAAGGAAAAAGGAAAGGAAAAGGTAGTAGAAAGTTCTGAAGCTGCTGTAGAAGAGGAGGAGGAGATGGACCTGGTCCATCAAGAGAGAGGTACAACTGAGAAGGTTCCCATTGTCCAACTCAAAAGAACCAAGACTCCTGCAAAGAAGTCTTCAAAATTTGTACCTACTGAACCTTCTTTGGCAAAAAGAACTAGGTCTGCATCAAAGGGAAAACAAGTGAAAATTACTGAAGAAGAAGATGAAGAGTGGAGTGGAGAAGAAGAAGAGGAGAATTCTGAACAAGAACAAGATCGTTTTGTTATTTTTAGCAGGAGGAAGATATTAAAGGGAAGGCTGCTGAAAGACCTGGAGGAGCCAGGCATGGTTAGGCTGGTAGGAGCTTTAGCTGCACAGGGCTGGAAGAACATGGTCCTTCAGATGGATGGGAGACTAGCCAGAAGAGAGCTGATTTAATTTATGGCTAATGGCTCTGTGGAAAATGGGCAAGTAACTAGTGTAGTGAAAGTTGTGAAGGTGGAGTTTGATGCACCATAGCTGGGCAGGATTCTAGACATCCCAAGTGAGGGCTATGATGATTACACTAGGCAAAGGTGGCCTTGTCTAGATAATCTGCCCACATCACTTCAAATTACCAGGAATTTCTGTGATACAAAGGATGCTGAAGAGGTGCCTGAAGCACGATTCGTTCAAAAGAGTGAAATGAGGCCAGAGCATAAAGTGCTTTTTGAGTTTGTGAACAAATGTCTGTTGCCTAGACAAGAGAGGAGGCACACTGCAAATTACATGGACCTGGTTCTCATGGAATGTTTTGTGAGGGGTAAACAAATCAACTAGCCTCTTTCATAGTAAAATTGCTAGGCAGAGTCATAAATGGTTCAAAGGCTCATGCTACTCCTTATGGATTCATTCTGACATCTGTACTGGACATGCTGAATGTCCCTTTGAAGAAGTGGGAAAATGCCTTCAGTAAGGAGCACTTTGGAATCAAGACTCTCCAGGCTTGTGATTATCTGTTAAGTGTTGCCCCTGTTGAACCTGGTTCATCAGTGAAAACTCCAGTGAATAGCAAAGTTAGAGCCTTAATGCTAGAATGTGGGACCAAAGATGCTGAGATTGCTAGGCTTCAGGCTCGAGTAGCTGAATTGGAAGAAGAAAGGAATGGGCTGAAGGCAGAACTTGGAAAAGAAAAGGAAAAGAGTGAAGGGATGCTACAAACAATGCTCAACCAACTCCAATCCCAACCCTCCAGTTCTTCAAAGCCTTAGCCATCTTTGTCCTAGTTCTGAATCATTTCAGTTACCCCCAGTGACCCAGATTAGGAATTTTTCTTGTTTTTGCTCATGGTTGGTAGTTTTTGTTCTTTCTTTTTGTGGATTGTACTGTAGAAGCACTGCCTTATCAATGACAATTTGCATTTCTCTTGTTTTCTAATGATTCTGCTCTTAATAGTTATTTTTGTCAAGTTGATTTTTGATTAACTACAACATGCTTTCACTTGCAGTTGCCCTAGTGACCATGAGTAATGATTAATATTCTGGGATTCACATATTTATGCAACTTTTCGATGATGCCAAAAGGGGGAAGATATTGTGTGCTTTATGTCTATTTTCTGAACAACGATGTTTATGACCTAATTAAACCTGACCCTCAATGATAAATAAAATTTTTCGAGTGATGATATTTTAGCTGAGTCTCACAGGTTCTATAATTAGTAAAAGCACAAAGTTTGTCATCATCAAAAAGGGGGAATTTTTTGGCCCAAGATCAGTTGAAGTTTTGAAGAATGACAAACGAACTCAGTGAAGGACCACGTTCATCTTAGGAGACACAGTTGTTATGGCCCATACACATGAGATGCACGTGAAAAAGATAAGTTCTTGGGATCAAGCATCAATATCTTGATGAATATCTTCTGAACTGATCGAAAAGGTTGCATATAAGATAAGGAGTTGAAGTCTCCTTATGAAAAGAGAATTACATCCGGATCAAGAATATGGATTAGGAGTTAGAGTTTATCTTGGACTCGAATTGACAAAAGATCCACAATTCGAGTTCTCATCAAACTCTGGTTGCTAACTCTATAAATATAATGATTGTTCTCATTTATAGGTATTGCACATAAGCTGAAGTTAAACCAAATTGAGAGCAAAAGAGCTAGGCGATTTTTGCAATCAATTTGTGTCTGATTCAAGTGTGCAAATCTGAAGCTACAAGAACTAAGTGTAAAGAACAAATTCCATTGTGTCTTTTTTTATTTCTAGTTCAATTGTAGTAGGTGTTTTAATATTGTACCTTTCAGCTTTCTTAGAAGCAATTGTATTAGGTGCATTGAGTATTCAAGTTAGAGTTAACTTGAAAGTGTCGCAACAGTTAAGGCTGTGTGCTACACTGGGATTAGAGTTAATCCTTAGGTTTACAAAGTATTTTGTAAATATTGTTTTGGCTCATTGAAGTTTAGTGGAAGTTTGGGAAAATCCTACTGAGTAGTAGGTCGTGGTTTTTTCACCTTTTGAGCCAGGTGTTTTCCAAGTATAATTCTCTGTATTCTTTATTTTTGTATTTTAATTCCGCAAACAGTAGAAGTCAGAACACCTAGAAGAACCAGGTTCTTCTAGTGCGAAAATTAGGTACCACACAAATCACTCCCCTCTTATGTGGCATTGACGTCTAAAACATCAATATATGCGCTCACACCCAATTTTATGCATGCACATATAGAAAAGAACAATCAGTCATCTGATTCTTCCTTCCCACAGAACCACAGACACCTTCATTGTTGGCTACGGTAAAGGAAAACAGAGTGTTATCATGGGTAATAAAGAATCGATAATGGATGTGGTATGTGTACATGTTCTGTGTATACCTTACGTTATATTGAAATGCCCAACTTTCTCTTGTTTGCATCAGCTGATCTTAATTAGTAGTATTATCTAACTTCCTTAATGTTGTCTTGCCTAGATTCCAGCTGATATGGTAGTGAACTCTACCATCGCGGCTATGGTAGCACATAGACATCGCTATTCCCATATAACTGTTTACCATATTAGCTCCTCTAGGAGGAATCGATTAAATATGGGTGATATTGTACAATTTTTCGTTGACCACTTCAAGAAGAATCCGTGGATTGATGAAAGAGGGAAGACGGTCAAAGTGACGCAATTTCATTTACTGGATAGCATGGCTAGCCTTCACAAATACATAGCAATCCACTACAAGCCATTATTAGAGGTTAGTTTTCATAATAATATCTTCTTACAAAAAGTTTTGAAACTTCGGCAAGAGAGGTGTTTATTTACATGAATGTTGCCAAGCACTTCAGCATTAATAGTCTACCACGGGTTAAGTTTATATTTTAACATGTTTCAGATATTAAAGTGGGCAAACTTGATACTTTGCCAACGTTTACAAACCTTGCATTCAAACTTAGAAAGAAGGATCAATCGCGCTATTCGACGTGACAAGCTGAACTCTACAAGCCCTACCTGTTCTTCAAAGGAGTGTGAGTTTCAGTTTTTACAAGCCCTACTATTTATTAATAATCAAACTTAGTGATATTCTAACCCCATTACCGTTGTTGTTTTACCAGTTTCAATGATTCCAAGTGAAATGTTGCAAATGATAACAAGAGAAAGTAATGCAGATGATACGTTTAATTTTGATCCAAGTACCATTCAGTTGGAACAATACTTCAAGGAAATTCATATTCCCGGACTAGTGAAGTACATTTTCTAAGAAAAAAGAATTCCGTGAATAAAGGAGGCTGATGTGCCACTCTTTGTGTTGCTGTTTAAATTTCATTTTGTAGTTTTGTAAATAACTACGTTAGCTCACAGTATTGATTCCATTAAAGGAGGCTAATATGCTACTCTGCTTACCGTAGAAAGCTGTGTTTGCACTGCTTATATTCCATTATGTAGTTTTGTAATTGGATTAGCTGATTTGAAATAGGTGATAAGCATTCGGTGTTGAAAAGCACTTTTAAGTGTTGAAATTGATTTAATAAATAAACAGTTACGTGTTTGGGTACAAGTGCTGAAATTGATAATAAGTTGCTATAGTATTTTATAAAAAAGTGATGATAAGCTCTTTTCACTACTAGAATTCCGAAAAAAAATGACCAAAACTTAGCGACCAAAGTTGGTCTGCCAAGAATAGCGACCAACTTTGGTCGCTAAATCAGCGAAAATAATGAAATAAACATCTGGAATACATAAGCGACAAAGTTTGGTCGCCACTTGGTCGCCAATTTGGTCAAAATATTGACCGCACTGGTCAGACTTGCTTAGTCAAATGTATACTGATATTAGCGACCAAAGGTGGTCGCAAAACGGGACCCACCTATCAAATTTTAATAATTATATTATTATTTAAAAAAATTACAAAATATAAATATATATAATTTAAAAATAGCGACCAAGATTGGTCGCTAAATAAAGGGTAAGAAGATAGCGACCAATTTTGGTCAAAAAATGGGACCCAGTTATAAAATATAAATACATAAAATTCCATGTTAGCGACCAAGGTTGGTCGCTAGAAGAAATAGAGACCAACTCTGGTCGCTAATCTGGGACCCACTTTGTACTATGCACTAAGTATAAGTGTATTAGGTAATATTATATCGAATAAGACGTGTATATATATAATATATATAGTTACGCTGTACTATGCACTAAGTATAAGGGTATTAGGTAATATTATATCGAATAAGGCGTATATATATATATAATATATATGGTTACGCTATACTATGCACTAAGTATAAGTGTATTAGGTAATATTATATCGAATAAGGCGTGTATATATATAATACATATAGTTACGTTGTACTATGCACTAAGTATAAGTGTATTAGGTAATATTATATCGAATAAGGCGTGTATATATATAATACATATAGTTACGTTGTACTATGCACTAAGTATAAGTGTATTAGGTAATATTATATCGAATAAGGCATATATATATATATAGTTACGCTGTCCTATGCACAAAGTATAAGCGTATTAGGTAATATTATATCGAACAAGGCGTGTATATATATATATATAGAGTTACGCTGTACTATGCACTAAGTATAAGCGCATTAGGTAATATTATATGTATATATATAATATATATAGTTACGCTGTACTATGCACTAAGTATGAGTATATTAGGTAATATTATATTGAATAAGGCATATATATATATATATATATATATATATATATAGAGTTACGATGTACTATGCACTAAGTATAAGCGTATTAGGTAATATTATATCGAATAAGGAGTATATATATAATATATATAGTTACGCTGTACTATGCACTAAGTATAAGCGTATTAGGTAATATTATATCGAATAAGGCGTATATATATATAATATATATAGTTACGTTATACTATGCACTAAGTATAAGTGTATTAGGTAATATTATATCGAATAAGGCGTATATATATAATATATATAGTTACGTTATACTATGCACTAAGTATAAGTGTATTAGGTAATATTATATCGAATAAGGCGTATATATATAATATATATAGTTACGGTGTACTATGCACTAAGTATAAGCGTATTAGGTAATATTATATTGAATAAGGCATATATATATGTATAATATATATTGTTACGCTGTACTATGCGCTAAGTATAAGTGGATTATGTAATATTATATCGAATAAGGCGTATATATATATAATATATATAGTTGTGCTGTACTATGCACTAAGTATAAGTGGATTAGGTAATATTATATCGAATAAGGCGTATATATGTATAATATATATAGTTACGCTGTACTATGCACTAAATATAAGTGTATTAGGCAATATTATATCGAATAAGGCGTATATATATAATATATATAGTTACGCTGTACTATGCACTAAGTATAAGTGTATTAGGTAATATTATATCGAATAAGGCGTGTATATATATAATATATATAGTTACGTTGTACTATGCACTAAGTATAAGTGTATTAGGTAATATTATATCGAATAAGGCGTATATATATATAATATATATATATATATAGTTACGATGTACTATGCACTAAGTATAAGTGTATTAGGTAATATTATATCGAATAAGGCGTATATATATATAAAATATAGCTACGCTGTACTATGCACTAAGTATAACTGTATTAGGCAATATTATATCGAATAAAGAGTATATATATATATATAATATATATAGTTACACTGTACTATGCACTAAATGTAAGTGTATTAGGTAATATTATATCGAATAAGGCGTATATATATATATAATATAGCTATATATAGTTACGATGTACTATGCACTAAGTATAAGTGGATTAGGTAATATTATATCGAATAAGGCGTATATATGTATAATATATATAGCTACGCTGTACTATGCACTAAGTATAAGTGTATTAGGTAATATTATATCGAATAAGGCGTATATATATAATATATATAGTTACGCTGTATTATGCACTAAGTATAAGTGTATTATATAATATTATATCGAATAAGGCGTGTATATATATAATATATATTGTTACGCTGTACTATGCACTAAGTATAAGTGGATTATGTAATATTATATCGAATAAGGCGTATGTATATATATATATATATATATATATATATATATATATATATATATATA